>VMRM01000007.1:285000-436347 GCA_010277075.1 Poeciliopsis retropinna | reverse complement strand
CAACCACCGGGCCGTGGACCAATTGTTACCGGGCCACTCAAGAAATAATTAAATATTTCCATTTATGTATTGAGAATCTTTTATTTTTAAAATCCTTTAAACGGATTCTCTCGGTTACGTCTTGCGCGCCAACATTGAGCCAAAAGCAGCAAAATGAGTAAGAAACAGATCAGATTCTTTGGAAAGTTTCTTTGCGAAGGGGAAAAGGCCCAGAGAAGAGAGAGGAGAATGGATTTATCCCAGGAGGCGGTTCCCACGTTCCAAGCTGCTCTGCATGATATGATGACCGGCTCGCTGATGAGGCAATGAAGTTTCAACCTGCTTTGCCACGTAGAGACCTGGCGCCCTGTGCATAAGCACCACTTAGGTGTCATTGTCTCTCATCACTCCCAGATGGGAGAAGCAACCTCAAGGCTCCCTTTAAAAATGTTTCATATCTGACATAAAATCAGTTCAGCCGACAGAAAAGACAAAAACTCCTTTATCCGCACCGGCAGATCATTTGTCTGAGGCACTGAACGAAGAAATCCGTGTTTTGCACCCGGAAATCACGGACATTAATCGTTATCGTGAGTTAAAATTTTCACGAAAATAAAAGATTTGTTTTTGTGGCGCATCTGTATCTTATTTTGAAGGGATGTGTAAGCGTTGCCATAGCGACCAGAGTGACACGATCAGGCACTGGTGGACGCAGGGGCTGAACAGAAAATCCAAAAACAGGTGTTTATTAGGAAATTAACTTGTTCTTAGTCAGACAGGCCAGGGTCAAAACCAGGGAATCCAAATAGGGGTCAGGCGGTTCCTGATCGCCGGGTCAGCCAGACAGGGGATCAGAGCCAGTGGGTCCAAAATCCAGGTCAAAATGGGTATCAGATCTCAGGGTCAGGCAGACAGGGGGTCGAAGCCAGGAGGTCCTTATCCAGCGGAGAGGGTCAGTATTAGCGACTGTCAAATAAAGTCGCCGAGCGGCTGAATAGGGGAATCTTTGTTGACGCGCCAGCTGATCAAAAAATGCAATCCAGGATGCATTTAGATTATTTATTTTGTCAGTGTCCAAGCAGTATAAAAACGGATCCGTACGAAAAACAGTGATTAAAGACAAAAGAAATTCTAACTTAAAGCGGTCAGCAAAAAATAGACCTTCCCCATCACCCACTCACTCCAATCACCCAGGTGAGCGACAGGTGATCTATAATCACTAACAACACCACGTGATCCCACCCTGCTCCTGTCCACAACATTCCGGCCCCTAATTATTACATCATTGCACAGTAATAATTACTCATACAACACCATAACCTAAGATATACACTACATCAAAACTCACAGAGACATTACATTCAAATAGTCCATCAAACTCATTTTCAAATAGTCAAAACAGTCTTTGTTTTTTTTTTCAAAATAGTCCATCCATAGTCAGTCAGTCATAGGCCAGAGGTTACCAGCACTTAGCCTAAATATACTCAGTCTGCGATGTACATCTAGTTGTGGTAAAGTCAAGTCAGAAGGTCATGTCAAGAGGTCAGTCAAATGTATTGTTTTCATTGGTCAGAAGTCTCCTGAAGAAGGCATATCTTTGTGATGGGTCTGCATAAGTGGCTGGTTGGAGTCTTAATCCAGACCTGACGTACAAGTCCATTTTTGTCCGGCACAGTTTTTGTGATTCTGCCGATGATCCAGGAACCACGAGGTGCAGAGTCATCCATTATAAGGACCACATCTCCAGAAACAAAGTTGCGTCTAATCTTCATCCACTTTTGGCGCTGTTGAAGTTGAGGCAAATATTCTTTAACCCATCTCTTCCAGAACAGATCAGATATGTATTGGACCTGCCTCCATCGTTTCCGTGCATAAACATCCTCTTTTTGGAATAAACCTGGTGGCAAACTTGGGTTAGACTTGAGTAGGAGAAGATGGTTCGGTGTTAGAGCTTCCAGATCATTTGGATCGGTGGATTCCATTGTAATAGGTCTACTATTGAGGATTGACTCCACTTCACAGAGAGCAGTTTGAAGTCCTTCCTCGTCCAAATGCTGTGTTTGCAAGGTGGAAGTAAGAACCTTTCTGATGGAACGAATCAATCTCTCCCATGCTCCACCATGGTGCGACCCAGTTGGAGGATTGAAGATCCACTTCACTCCCTTCAGTGACAACGCATCAGAGATCTTTTCCTGATTCCAATCTTTGATAGCTCGCCTCAGTTCACGCTCTGCAGCCACAAGGTTGGTACCGTTATCGGACCGCAGTTCTTGTACTTGGCCTCTCCTTGCAATGAAACGTCGTAAGGCGTTAATGAAAGAGTCTGTGTCGAGAGATGAGGCAACCTCAATGTGTACTGCTCTGATCGCCAAACATGTAAAGATAACTCCATATTTCTTCACAAGACTTCTCCCACGCTTCACTTCAAATGGACCAAAATAATCCACTCCAACAAAACTGAAGGGGGATTTCTCAGGGGTTACTCTGCTTTCAGGCAGGTCAGCCATTTGTTGCTGGCCTGCAGCTCCGCGAAGCCGTCTGCAGATCACACACCTTGACATGATCTTTCTAATCAATACACCAGCACCAGGAATCCAATATTTCTGATGGAGCCTTGAGAGCATGTAGTTCCTACCTCCATGACCCACCTCTTTATGAATGTATTGGAGAATAAGATAAGCAATGTGAAGATCTTTAGCTACAATGATAGAATGTTTAGAATCTTCAGACATGACAGCCTTGCTGAGACGTCCTCCAACACGCAGCACATCATCCACCAAAACAGGATTTAACTTGTATATGTGACTGCTTCGTTTGATGTTTTCTCCCTTTTGGAGACAGGAGATTTCTTCAGAATATCTTTCCTTCTGGCAGAACTTTATTATCTGCATCTCAGCATCTTCAATCTCTCCCAATGAAAGAAAACCAGTATGTAGCTCAACCCTATGATGAGCACCTTCAGACTGGGTTGTTTCAGATGCAGACTGAACATATGTCTTATTTCTTTTGTGATGCAAAAACAATGTTTTAAATCTCAAAATCCAACCAATCACTCTGACAAGACGAGTCCACGATGAAGCACGACGAATCAAAAGAGACAGAGGATGATCGTCATCTTGTCCGGGGAACACACAGACAGAAGCAGACACTTTGACTTCAGGGTCTTCATGTGGAAGTTCCTGTAAGTTCTCTGGGTTTACAGGCCAATCTGTCTCTGGCTGTGTAAGAAATGCAGGGCCAGAAAACCATGTAGTGTCATGTAGAAAAGGCTCTACCTTCATACCCCTGGAAGCAAGGTCTGCAGGATTATTTTTTGTATCCACATATCGCCATTGGGAGACACCAGAAGCCCTGAGAATTTCCGACACTCGATTTGCCACAAAAACACGAAACCTGGAAATCTTGTTATTGAGGTATTTCAATACAGAAGTGCTGTCTGTCCAAAACACTGAATCTAGAAGAGGTTGCTTCCATAGATTATCCAATGTAACAGCAGAAATTCTGTTCATGGTGACAGTTGACAGACAACTTGTTCTTTTCCAACATTCTCGGTCAATTGGACCATTCACTGTCCAGCCGAGCAGTTTTAATGGCGAAAGGTCCATTACCTTCGCTCCTGATGACCTCCAATGGTTCTAGAGCTCTGGGCATGTTCATGCCAATCAAAAGTTCCACCTGTGCTTTGAGCTCTGGCAAATGAACATGCTTCAAGTGTGGCCAATTAGCCAGATCTTGTTGCTTTGGAATATTACTCAGGCCTACCGGCATTTTTTTGCTGAGTAAAGAGGTCGGGCATGTCATAATACATGTCGCAGTCCAATCCAGCAATTTCAAGTTCAGGTACAATGAAGCTGTCCACAACTTTCTCTTGTCCCATGGTGCGCAAGAGAATCCTTGTTTTTCTCCCAGTGAGATTCAGCTTATCCAAAAGACCCACTGTACAAAAGGATGCTGAACTCCCTTGGTCCAAAAAGGCATACGTTTCCAGTATCCGTTGACCTTTGTTTGATTTCACCTTGACTGGCACAATAGCAAGCTTGCAGTCCTGTTCACTGGCCCCAGTAAGACCACTAGTCTGAACTGTGTCAGGAGATTTCACTGCTTCAACATCAAGTTGAACTTCATTTTTATTGTTGTTGTGAATATGGAGTATGCTTGCATGTCTGAAACCACAGATTTTACAAGAAAGGCATTTTCTGCATTCTTTACTGATGTGCACTGTACGCAGGCAACCAAAACAGACGCCATTTCTCCTAAGAAATTAAATCTTCTCATTATGAGGTTTCTTTTCAAGAAGAGAGCATAACTCCAGTTTGTGTCCACCTTTGCAAAACAAACAAATCTTCACATCAGTCTGATGGTCTTGAGCCTCTTGACGGATTATTTCTCTCAACAGCAGAGGTAGTGATGCCAAAACTATTTCCTGAAGTTCTTGGGCGAGAAAAACGTTTTCCTCCATCTGTGCTCTTGGCTGATGAATTTATTGATGGAGCATCACTTAAGTTTCCAAATACAGGATCTGTAATAATTTTGACTTGATGCTCAATAAAGCAAACAATGTCCATAAATGTTGCTCTTTGATGCTGCTTCACCTGGATGTCACATGCTACAGTTCGCCATTTATCTTTCAATTTATATGACAATCTTTTAATCACAGCAAGCATATTAGCAGGTGTGTTTAATTCAGAAAGATAATGAACATCCTGCATTGCATTACAACACTCACGTAAGAACAAACAGTATGCCTGAAGAGCTTTTCCATCTTCTGATTTAATCAATGGCCACGAATGAACTTTATTCAGGTAAACTAATGCAATAACATATCCATCTCCAAAATGCTCATACAGCATAGTCTTTGCTTTTACATATCCACCATCAGACATATGTTGACAGCTTTTGACAAGTTCATTGGGCTGCCCCCTGGTGTACTGTGCGAGGTAATGCAGGCAATCATCAGCGTCATCAGTCTTTGATTCAATGACCTGTTCAAATGAGCGCATAAAGGCCTGAAAATGAAGCGGATCGCCATCAAAAGGCTGAATTTCTCTTTTGGGTAGGGAAGACAGACTTTGTTGACGAACCAACATGTAAGTTAATTCATTTTGTTTCTCCATAATGGACAACAAAATGATACTATACTCACGATTTGGAGGTGAGTTATGTTTTTTCGTGGTTAACATTTTTAACTGAATAAACATAACCACATATAATGATGACCTTTACATATAGTAATAAACATTTCCACATCCACCGGACTCTCAGTTGCCATGTCAACTGTTTGGGATTCCTCTCCGTTCTTATGTCACCGCGCGTTCTGATTGGCTACCTGTCACATTCAACAGGCTGCGTTCTCGCTCCGAGTCAGGGAAAACCCCACAGGCTGCGATAAAAAGGCCAAGACAATCAAACATGTTGAATATGCCCGATTTTATTTAACGGACACACACCACCACCACACACTGCAGGACGTTGTAAGATTGTCGTAAAGGGAAACCCCCAACCAAACAAAATTGCCAAGTCTCGACCGTCCGCGTATTAAAAAGGTTGGGGGCCACTTTATTACCGCGCTCTGAGCGCGTAGAGAGCGTGCTCAGTGTTTGTGGAAGTAAAGATGGCTGCTCATGGTGGAGCCTATCTGGCGATTTTAAAGTTGTTGTCCAGCCGGAGCCATCACATTAACAACTTAATCCTCATGATCGTCCGCCATGGTTGTTGCTTTTCCACATATCGAATCACAGAGTAGTCACGTTTGTGGAGTATCAATGATGTTCAGGTTGTATGAATGCGACCTGCCCGTACAGACAAAGGTCACATTTGAAAAGATCAGATACGAATTGGATCAAGAACCAAATATCAGGGTTGCCTGGGTTGCATTTGTAAAAATCAGATCTGTGTTGTTCAGACTGTCATAAAAAGATCAGGTGCAGGTCGCGTTTAGACAAAAAAAAAAAATCTGATTTGGGTCACTTCAGGCTGCAGTGTGAACGTAGCCTAGGAGAAATATTCTATACCTGGTAGTACTAAAGTGCTAGTTTATTTTATTTAATCTGATATACTCAGATATAGCCACTAGTTGTTAAAATTAACACCCCAAATATTAATCAAAGAAATTCAAAACAAGGTCAAATAAAAAATAATTCATGTGTTTAAATCAAAAATGTGCAGGCTGAAGATACTCAGCTTATACCTGCCTCCCATTGTGTTTGTTACAAATAAACCATTGTCACTCTTCATAGTTTTAGCATAAGATAAATGAACAGTATACAAAATCAACAATTAAATCCAGGTAAGAGAAGAAGACAAGAAACAGAAATATTAAAACGTAAATAAATCGCCATCACAAGACCACTTGTGGAGGTGCAACGACTGTCTGTCTCGTGCGCCACCAACAACCTCCGTTTGAACTTCTCCCAGTTGAAGGAACTGATTGTCGACTTTAGGAGGTGCAAGCCAGACATTCAGTCCATCATTATAAATAGGGACACGGTGGAGATGGCTCCCGGGCACCTACATCAGTGAAGACCTGACCTGGAACGCGAACTCCTACTTCAGTCCTGAAGAAGGAACAGCAGAGACTGAACTTCCTGAGGATTCTCTGGAATAACAACCAGTGAAGTGGCGTTGAAAAGTGCATCGCCACTTTTCATCCTTGATGCACCAAGTGCCTTTTTCAGGGCTTTTTAAATTTACTTTATTATCATTTTTATGCTCTGGATGCCTGCCTGTACCTCCCAGCTACAACATTTAACAAACAATAACACCTTTTCTTTAATAAACTCCAGAACCTAAACCACTAAACAAAGGTTTAAGCTAAATATTGGTCTAAAGTACAGTAATAAGTACGCCACACTTTATAAAGTATATAAACTAGATGCTCTTGTTCTCTGTTGTTGCAATGCAGGTATAAGTACTCCATAATTTATGAGGTATAAAACTAACTGTTGGGTCTTCGTGTTGATCTATGGGTTTCGTTTTTGCAGATTATTAAAATATGTTTAAGTCTCACTACTTTCGTTATATATTTTTTGTCATGTTTAAAAATGTTTAGTTCGTGAGAAACTGTGGTAGGAATTTGCCATGCGGTAACATGATGGCTCCTCCTTGCAGGAGCTTGTTTTGTGCTGGAGACTGATCTTACCTCAATGCCCATTATGTGAAATGCAGGTATGTTTTATCAAATGTCTTGCAGCAGATGGTTAACTAATGACTGAGTTTTACAGGCACGTGCAGGGGGGGGGGCTGAGCACCTGTCCGTTTTGCTCGATGACCCCAAGTGCTCTTTTAGTCTTTTTTTTTTTTCTGACACATGTACTACAATTATTACTATTATTATTATTTTACTTTGCAAGAAAAACAACACAATAAGTCCTCTGGTCACATTGTTACCTTTAACCTTTTGTCCGTGACGCACTTGCCCCTCGCACAGTGAGATAAGGCGGCTAACTGGTTGGTAGCGAACGTTACAGATTACAGAACAGTTTTTGGTGAATTAAAAAATAAATAAATTTGGTGAAAAAACTGGAGTGGGCTTGCTACTAGTCAGATAACGAAAAACGTTGAATGTTGTATCGTTTCTCCTTCAGCTCGGAGTAGCGCTTTAAGTAGAGAGGTAATGGCGGAGGAAAATATAGGGCGCTGTCTGAGTCTGCCTTTCTCTGAAGATCTACTGAGCGGGAGGAGACAGCCAGGTGAGGAAAAGCTGTCCTTATCTATCGATCCAGTATTTTTATCATACTGACATTAGGCTGTTGTTGTTGTGCTATGAGCTAGCTGCTAGCTAATGACTTTGCTAGCAAAGCAAGATAACTAAAATGCTTTCCTGTATCGTCAATGATAGCAGTCATTCTTCAGTATTACTTATGCAATAGGGGCACATCGCCCGTCCAAAACCATCATCTCCATAATGGATATATGTCTGATTTTCTAATTTTCTTTGGTGCATGATGTACATTGCATTTATTCTAGTGTGAGGTCAATGTATCGTGAAGGAGGACTTAACTAAAAGTCCAACAAGGACATTCATTTAGAATTAAAAATAACTCATCCTGAACTACCATGATAGATATAATGTCTGTAATAATCAAACTGCTTCTGTCCAACAAAAGCGTGTCATTAATAAAGGGACAAACATAAACTTTTATTTGCACACATCAGAAATCTTTGGTTTTGATTTTAGCCCTGCCCAGGACGTCATGTGAGAATCGCAAGCAAAACTTTGAATAGCAAGCAAAGATTTCTGACATGCGCAAATAAGTTTGTTTGTTTTGCAAATAATTTTTTTAAGTCATGAGATAAAAATTTGTGATACCAATTTAAAAAAATTTTTTTGAGCTAAACATTTTTTTGTTTAAAAAAATGTTACAATTCAAAATGTCTTGATCACAATTTTGTATTATTTAATTGAGGTTAGTATTTTAATTGAATAATTGTGAAACAAATTGAACTCCATAGGAGAGGTCTCATTTTCTCTGAAATTAATATTGTTATGCTGTGCTATGGACTGAAAAACATTGGTTTAAACACAAGGGTAAAGAATTGGTAGTGTGGTTTAATATAGTGTTCTGATCATAATTCATTATGTTTTGCTTTTTTCAGTTCAAAGATGCCACGTAAAGACAGACGTCAGAAACAAACAAGAAAGGATCTGCTAGAAGCAGCCAAAGGTAGTGGGTTGTTGAACAACTGGGTCAGAACCAGTACCGCAGGTAAAAACAAATAAAGTAAAGGTTCTTACCATCATCAACCTGCAGTTTTTGGTAGTGAACACATATTTAATATTACAAGGCAGCTATTATGCTTTTATTTTGTTAAGATGTATATAGGTACTTACAAAATACACTAAGACACAAATAGAGTAGGCTTTTCTCATAGTGACATGCAATGATTAAATTTTTGTTTTTGTTTTTTTTCTGCAGTGCCACGTTAAAGTTTGATGCAGCTCTGCTTTTCTGAATGGACCACCTTCACCTCCACTGCAAGTACAGCAAACCAGGCAGATGTTCTTTTTTATAGATTACAGTACACTAAAAGGTTGCATTGTGCCCTTGTTTACGTTTTTAACAGTGTAATTCTGTCAAGACAAAATATGTCTGGTGGTCCAGCTCTGATTTACATATTTTGCTAAATTGTGGGTTTGAATATTGTAATACTTTCCTATAACAAAATAGACCTGCAGAAAGAAGTTACTAATAAAATATTTTACATATGTATAGTTGTATGTTCTATGTAGAGATTTTCCTTAGCTTTGATTGTATGTCTCACAATTTTGTAATTTATCATTGTTCATTAAACTCTGAAAGCTGTGTGACTTGTTAATATTCTGTCCTAAAATGCGATTAGATGTGCCCTTTTTTTTCTGAGCACCTGCCCCTTTAGTGGTCTCTGCACGGCCCTGGAGGCCGGGCTTTTAGCTGTTACTGCTCCTAATATGTGGAACAACTTGCTTTTAAGCGTTAGATCTGCCAAACCAAACTTATCTTTAAATAATTTGGGTCAGGATGTTGGATCTGTTCCAGAACAGATCCAATCTTGTAAGCCAGTGTATGCTGCAACCAGATCACAAAGACGGGCTAAACAGTTGGGGATGACGCATCTGAACCTATAGCTGATGCTGTGGGAACAGGCCAGCAAAACCTGATGAACTAAATTTTCTTCAAGAACTGCCCTTCTTTATCTAGAATATTCCTGCTGAGAGCTTAGATAAAGTGAGAAAGAGCAAACAAAGACGGCTTTATAAAATGGCAAGCATAGTTAGACTAACATCACAAGGATTGCCAGATTTTGATCAGGACATTGTGAAGGGTCACTTCAAGAGGCTACAACAGCATGATGACTCACTATTGGTGTTTTTGATGAAGCAATTTCAATCACAGATGGAGAAATCCTTTAACATCTTGATGGGCAAGGTTACATCCTTTCAAATGGGTGACTTTATCTTCAGTGTGGGAAAGCAGGATCTGAGAAACTGGTGGGGCCTCAAGCTCTAAGGGGACAAGTGCTAAACTTGGGTCACGGTGTTCTCTTTGTATTGTTGTTTATTTATCATCAAAAAGCCTTAAAAGAGAAACAGATTGCTGAATAATTATTTTCCAAAGAACAAAAAAAGCTATGTGAATAGAAATTATTTTTAAAGGTGTGTAAGAAAAATGCAATGGATGTTCAATTTAAAATCGGTAGGCCTATCAGCAGCCAATCAGAGTGGAAAACAATCTTTTTCTGATGTCAATTGCTAAACCTTGCACAAAATGGCCCGATAACGATATACAACGATACCAGTTTAAACTTTGAATTATTTATGAAAACACTGTGCTCTGCAACATTAAAACATGGATAGAACTGTAACGATATCAATCATAGCTTCAGTGTTTGTTTCTGGTGGAGCAGCTCTGTGCTGCCTTCAGGAGAAAGGAACATCAGAGTATCATCTGTAAAATTTCACCCACATGGCATTTACTGTGCAAACCAGAGCTTTCAGTAGAAAAACAAAAGTTAAAGATCCTTTTAATGACACAAAAATAAGGGACAGAAACATGGATGATATTTTTCAATAGACCTGTCTGTAGATTTATTTATTTCCAACTGGTTTTCAAAATAAGCAATCAGTAGGACAGAGAGAACATGTGCAAACATAACCGACAACTAAATTATTTGTTTACCTCCACTTTTCTGTTTGCTGAATGGTAAGACTCCAGTCTCAATTAGTGGGAGCTGGTCTTTGTTTTTTTACCACTTTGTTTGCTCATCATGCTCTGCTAACACATCAGCTGTTTTTTATTTAGTTAAATGATTTAACCAGTAAATAAATACAATTAATAGAAATTGGTGGAAGACTTTTAGACTTACTGGTGCAGATAAAGATGTTTGTTTCTGCCAAAGCAATTCAAGTTCATTTTTTAAAATTGTGATTCTAAATTACAAATATCCCTGAAACGTTGTTAATACACACAACTTCTTTGACTATGTGTTTGACATCATTAGAATCCACTCTTTCAGACTCTATAAATCAAAACAGGTCGACTGGTTCATTGTTTTGTTGTGGCCAGTCACATTTACAAAAACAACAACACTCATTAGAATGAACAGAGACAGTAAGTCTGTTAGACACTAATATTTTCATTTCAGGTTGTGTTATTGTGGGTCATTTTCAAGTTTTGTGGTCTGAGTGTTTGTTAAAAGTGTAAAGTGGTCCTCAGCCTGAAAGTTTGCTCTACATCGTCTCTAAACCTGTAAAAACTCAACATAAAGGAAGCTACTTAAAATGTATTCTGTTGAAATGAGACTTACTGTGGAAGATTTTTATAGCCAGCACGACACATATTATCCCAAACAAACCAACAACATAAAAGCGTGCTGGAATGTTGCTGCTTCCACTTCTTCAGCTGAAAGAAAAAAATCTAATCAATATCATTATTGATCAATCAATCAAGTTCATTTGTTCAACACATTTCAGCAACAAGGACGTTAAAAGTGGTTCATGTTATGAAAAAATAAAGTTTAGATTTGTCTTAAAGGACAAGATTTGTGGTGCACAGAAGCTGAAAGCTGCTTCTTTATGTTTGGTTCTGGGGATGCAGAGCAGAATCAGAGCCAGAGGTTCTGAGTGGTGTGGAAGGTTGACACAACGGGTTTTAATGTAGTGCGGTACAAAGCCGTTCAGTTATTCATAAATTAACGGCATAGATAAATTTCACGATTTTACATTAATAAGCGCCGCAGAGACTGTTTTGGTTCCCCAACCTTTATGGCCGGGCGACTCAACTCTGCCCAGCTGTAAGTAGACAAAGCATTTGATATGGAGCGGTTCGATGTATTGTGTCACTGCAATAACAACAATAAAAACATTCTTAAAAAGTAAAACCAGCTTGCTGCATGACTATATTTCCTCCATGGCCTGAACCACTGGGTCACTAGTGCGGCTAACAGGGACCACATACATGAATTTCATCAACGCAGACACATAGCCAAACCCCGGGTAGCGAGATGTAAACGCACGTCGCACACAATTCTTTGATCCCAAAGATATATCATTCTCATGGCACATTCAATACGCACCTCCAAAAGCGTGCTTATTGTGTGACCCTCGAATGCTCTTGACCTAATAAATATAATCTTGTGTCATGAGACAAATAAGTTGGTCACAAGTTGGTGTGACAAAGTAAGGTTATGCCGTTGACATACATTTGGCTCTAACTTGCACATATTTCAGGGTAGCAGCACCAAACTCACTGTGATTAGACTTAGTCCAACCCCCAACAGAAATCCAGTATAATATTTGGTGGGTGTTGTCTAATTTCTCCAAAGTAACCCATAGAAGTCTTTACAAAAAATCTTACACAAGCCTTACTTTTACCAAGTTTTACGTAATTCGGAACACGATTGTATCTTGTAAGGACAAACCTAAAAGTCTCTTGGAACCATGACCCAAATCCCACAAGAAGTCGGCCATTTTGGATCAAAACCACCATTTTCTCTTTTTTACACAATCAAACTGAACGAAATCCTCGTACGGCTTTTTACATACAGGCTTCACAATCAATACAGACTTGAGGCATTGAAGATCAGAAGTTATCCACTTTCCTTGCCGATATCCGGGCCCTCATGTCTAAAAGTGCAAACTTTCATGACGCTTTTAAATTTATATATGCTGTCTGGTGAGTACAACATGGTGCCGCACATTTTAGTGTGTATGCACGCTTTGTACATGTGCCCCCTGGTCTTTAGATTAATGAACACAATTAAGAATCATGACATACCTGAACTGGACATACCTGGACTTGTGTCAGTACAGCGTTTCTCATTACTTCTACTTTTAGTCTTTTCACTGCATCATTGGTTTTGACGCACTTAAGAATGCCATCGTCCTGAACCGAGGGTCCAGCAGTGTTGGTATTGTCATTACACTTAATGACTCCAGGTAGCACAGAGTGTCTAGCAGTCTTCTTTTCAGGTTTTCCACAAGATTAATTGCGATTTCCGTGGTTACATTTAATGCATTGCGTTGCAGTGAGTGGTACAACATTTTGAGCATTGGGATTACCTTTGATCCAGACACTCTTTTTTCCTCAGACAGCTCCACTGTTGCTTGATTAAATGGAGCAAGCACACGGAGTGTCCCCTCTATGATTTTATAATCATTTGTAGTGAGCTGAGGTATATCACTGTTTAAAGAGGCTAGGGATACCAGCACCAACTCCTTCTATTCCGCCATGCGTTCCAGCATTAAATACGTGCCGTTCCATCTAGTTGACACCTCATTCATTAATTTCTTCACTGGTCCTCCCATCTGTAGCTGGACTTGTGCCAGTTTCTCTTTGGCTGTAGTACTGGTTCTATAGTATGTTACAATATGCCTTGTTTTATTTCGGATATCAGTGAGTGTCTCAATTTGGTCACATGATTTTCCATCCATCCATCCATCTTCTTCCGCTTCTCCGGGGTCGGGTCGCGGGGTAGCAGCTTAAGAAGGGAGGCCCAGACCTCCCTCTCCCCGGCCACTTCCTCCAGCTCCTCCAGGGGAATCCCAAGGCGTTCCCAGGCCAGCCGAGAGACATAGTCCCTCCAGCGTGTCCTGGGTCTACCCCAGGGCCTCCACCCGGTGGGACGTGCCCAAAACACCTCACCAGGGAGGCGTCCAGGAGGCATCCTGACCAGATGCCCGAGCCTCAACTGGCTCCTCTCGATGTGGAGGAGCAGCGGCTCTACTCTGAGTCCCTCCCGGATGACCGAGCTTCTCACCCTATCTCTAAGGGAGAGCCCAGCCACCCTACGGAGGAAACCCATTTCGGCCGCCTGTATCCGAGACCTCATGAGCTTTCGGTCATGACCCAAAGCTCATGACCATAGATGAGGGTAGGAACGTAGATTGACCGGTAAATCGAGAGCTTCGCTGCTTGGCTCAGCTCCCTCTTCACCACGACGGACCGGTACAGCGCCCGCTTCACGGCAGATGCTGCGCCAATCCGCCTGTCGATCTCCCGCTCCCTTCTTCCCTCATTCGTGAACAAAATCCCGAGATACTTGAACTCCTCCACTTGAGGACCCGACCCGGAGAAGGCACTCTACCCTTTTCCGGCTCAAGACCATGGCCTCGGATTTGGAGGCACTGATCCTCATCCCGGCCGCTTCACACTCGGCTGCGAACATCTCCAGCGAGAGCTGCAGATCACGTCCCGATGAAGCCAACAGTACCACATCATCCGTAAAAAGCAGAGATGCAATCCTAAGGCCACCAAAACGGATCCCCTCAACACCTTGGCTGCGCCTAGAAATTCTGTCCATAAAAGTAATGAACAGAATCGGTGACAAAGGGCAGCCCTGGCGGAGTCCAACTCTCACCGGGAACGAGCCCGACTTATTGCCGGCAGTGCGGACCAGACTCCGACACCGGTCATAGAGGGACCTGACAGCCCGTATCAAAGGGCCCGGTACCCCATACTCCCGGAGAACCCCCACCAGGGCACCCCGAGGGACACGGTCGGACACCTTCTCCAAGTCCACAAAACACATGTAGACTGGTTGGGCGAACTCCCATGCACCCTCCAGGACCCTGCTGAGGGTGTAGACCTGGTCCAGTGTTCCACGACCAGGACGAAAACCACACTGCTCTTCCAAAATCTGAGGTTCGACTATCCTACAGACCCTCCTCTCCAGGACCCTCGAATAGACCTTGCCAGGGAGGCTTAAGAGTGTGATCCCTCTATAATTGGAACACACCCTCCGGTCCCCCTTTTTAAACAGGGGAACCACCACCCCAGTCTGCCAATCCAGGGCAACTGCCCCCGATGTCCATGCGATACTGCAAGTCGCATCAGCCAACACAACCCTACAACATCCAGAGCCTTAACAAACTCCGGGCGAATCTCATCCACCCCCGGGGTCCTACCACCAAGGAGCTTTTTAACCACCTCAGCGGCCTCATCCCCAGAGATTGGAGAGCCCGACCCAGTGTCCCCAGGCTCAGCTTCCTCAATGGAAGGCATGTCGGTGGGATTGAGGAGGTCTTCGAAGTACTCCGCCCACCTACCCACAACGTCCCGAGTCGAGGTCAGCAGCACACCATTCCCACTATATATAGTGCTGGTGCTGCACTACTTCCCCCTCCTGAGACGCCGGATGGCGGACCAGAATCGCCTCGAAGCCGTACGGAAGTCTTTCTCCATGGCCTCTCCGAACTCCTCCCACGCCCGAGTTTTTGCCTCAGCAACCACCCGAGCCACATGCCGCTTCACCTGCCGGTACCCATCAGCTGCTTCCGGAGTCCCACAGGCCAAAAAGGCCCGATAGGACTCCTTCTTCAGCCTGACAGCATCCCTCACCGAAGGTGTCCACCAACGGGTTCGAGGGTTGCCGCCACGACAGGCACCGACAACCTTGCGACCACAGCTCCGATAAGCCGCCTCAACAATGGAGGTACGGAACATGGTCCATTCAGACTCAATGTCCCCCACCTCACCCGGAACGTGTTCAAAGTTCTGCCGGAGATGGGAGTTAAAATTCCGTCTTACAGGGGACTCCGCCAGACATTCCCAGCAGACCTTCACAACACGTTTGGGCCTGCCAGGTCTGACCGGCATCCTCCCTCCCCCCCGGAGCCAACTCACCACCAGGTAGTGGTCAGTGGATAACTCTGCACCTCTCTTCACCCGTGTGTCCAAGACATACGGCCGCAGATTCGATGAAACGATGACAAAGTTGATCATCAAACTGCGGCCTAGGGTGTCCTGGTGGTCCACCTCATGGTCTTGATAGCCTAAAATTAATAACACAAGTGGAGTAGACTAATGAATGAAATCACATAACATGCATATACTTTGTTAACATGTATAACACCGTACCTTTCTGCATGGCAGAACATATGAGGGCTCAAGGAGTTGGACCAGCTCTCGGAACCCCTTGTCGTCCAAAAGGCTAAGCGGCTGACAGTCTATAATGATCATATTCATTATAGCCTCATCAACTGCCTGCTTTCTGGAAACACCAGGGCTGATCACAGGAGTATTAACTCCTTCCTTCTCGTGCCGGCCACGGTAATGCCTCAGCATTGTAGAAGTGCTCTGGTTACAGTAAGACAGCACCTGGGAGCAAATCCTACATTTCACCTACAATAGAAATAAAAGTTAATCCATGTAAACCAATTAAAATATTCTTCAGAAAGAAATTGGAATAACCCGACAGAAGAATGATCAATAGTGGAAACGAGAACGGAATAATAATTTACCTTATTCTCCGTGATAAGATCAAAATGATCCCACACGGGAGAAAACTTCCTCTTCCTTGGTTGATCCATAGTTTTCGATGACAAGCCAAACACCAATGCAAAGCAAACAACACAAACTATCTCCATCCAACAAAACCCACAAACTTGTCGATTTTAAACATTTTCTGTTTATAAATACAATTTGGCGCGTTCACAACCAAACGACACAGGAACTGTATCGGTCACGTGGTTTTTCTTAAAGAGATACGCGCACCGTCACGGGGCTTCGCCTTGTTTGCTTGGCGCATGCGCCGAGGTTTCAGTGTCGTCAGACCCATCACTAGTTAACACAACTCATTCCTAATAGCTCCATCGAGTTTCCGCTGAATATTGCAGTCCGATGCACAGAAAAGCCTGTGTTCCATCCTTGCAATACTTGCTTGTAGTTCGGGAGGAGGCCATCGCGATCCTCTTTGGAGAATGGCGGCGGTTTGTTTTCTGTTCTCTTTACTTCCACACCTGACCACGGCCAACCTGCGAACATTAGGATGTTTATTTCATATCAAGTAACTACTGTCCTCTTGAGCAGGGACCTTAAAATCATGTCAACTACTGGAAAACAGTAGCTGAGATTGAGACGCTCATAAAACAGGACGGATAGAGTCGATCCCGTGAAAAAGGGGCATAACGGTAGTTAGCATTTAAGCTAACGGCAGTTAACGGTCACTTCCAATGCACACAAATATCTCAAAAATAGAGTCAATATCAATAAAACAATGTCCTGAACTTCGAAACACTTCTAAAAATGATATCTATCAATTTCTTGTGTATTTAACCCACCTGTGAGAACAGAAATCGGAGTCGTCTTCAGTAATGGCTTTGCCGTGATGCTGACTTCTTTTTCTTCTTCTTTGGCGGTTATTGGCGGTTGGCAGGCAATGAAATTGGTGCTTTACTGCCACCAACTGGTGATCGTGGAACTGAACGTCTGTCAAGGATTTTGAAACCGTTAATTTAAAATAACGAAATGTCTCAGTTTTCCTTTAATCAGCCATAATGCATTCTCACTTATTAAATTCCTGTTTTTCTTTATTATTATTTTCTGACTTTCGCACATTTTACTGCGTTTAACTTCGTCTGCTAACTTTAACCAATTATGCCAATAAAACATCTGCTTCTTCTGGAGATTCTTTATTTTTAGACATTTCCCATTTTTAACTTAGGGAAAAGTTGAAAATGACCAAAATAAATAAATAACATCGTGTTGGAGTTGCTGTCATTGTACCAGAGTTTAATCAAAGTTAGGAAAAAGAATTAATGAACTTTCAGATACACATGAGAAATGCTCAAAATATTATCAGCCATTCAGTGAATTGAAGAAATAATAGTTAGGTTCAGTAAATCGTTCTGATTCCAATTCATCATTAGTCAGCTTACAACACAACAATTCAGAAAACAGATCAAATATCTTAACAGAAATTCAACAAACATTTTACAGAATATGATATGTTTGATGATGACATTTTTATGGGCTGCAGATTATCATTTTGTAAAAGGGAACAAAATGGCGGATGAAGCTGCAAAAGGGGCAAATAGAAACTCGCTTGTGGACTTAGATTTCCATTTTATAAAAACAAATATTTTTTTTAATAAAACAGAAAATGGAGGAGAAAATGCAAAAGCAATGGGAAAAGTAAAGAATATAAGTTCTATGAAATCCAAAAGAAAACTAGAAAAATGAGAAGTAAATGGAGAAGGAGGAGAAGATAAAATTACTTGTCTCCTCAGATTTGGGTAAACTAGGCTACCCAGCACTCTTTGTGTCAGTGAAACACTTTGGGGATGATGAGACAATAGAACATGTTCCATCACTTAGAAAAATAACAATTGATTCAAAATTTAAAAACAATTAAAATGAAACTAGATTTGATTGACTTATTTAGTAATAACTCGAAAAATAAAAGTTATCAGACAATGTTTCGCTAAATTGAATGAACAGATATATAATCTTTTAGTGATATTCTGTTCCACATTTCATACCGGTGGGTGGCGGTAATGCACCATGACCATTGTTTGCCAATAACCTTCGAAGAAGAAGAAGAAGAAGAAGAAGAAGAAGAAGTCAGCATCGCAGCAAAGCCTTTACTGAAGACTCTGATTTCTGTTTTCACAGGTGGGTTAAGTCCACAAGTAAGAAATATGTCTCATTTTTAAAAGTGTTTTTTTTTTTAGTCCAGGACAATGTTTTATTGACAAATATTCTGTTTTGAGACATTTCTCTGTGTTAGAAGTAACATTTTACTGTCGGTTAGCCTAAATGCTAACTGCCGTTACTATAAGCACGTTGCATGTTATTGTTTACATCCAGAAATTTCGGGCATGCGCACAACGCTGGAGAACAAAAAGACAACCGTTTACCTGCCGCTTCCGCTTCAAAACAATTCCGTTAAAGTGAAACCTGGAGATGTTGGTATCATTAATTTAGGGCAGTTCACCAAAATAAAGGGAAAATAACCGTTGAAGAACAGCTCCAAACCACTCGTTCATTTTTCTCGGTCTCTGTGTTTGCTACTACGCAGACCCGTTGCCATAGAAACAGCTACACTATTATATCAATATTCAACAGTAAAAGCCGTTGCTTATGTATTAACCCCAAATGAAGGCTGTTGCCAGTGGGTTTATCCCATGTGCCCAGCGCAGCATTGAAGAACTTCAGTCCCCGTCCACCTGCGGAATGGACGCACTTCCGGGCTGTATAAATAACGGTCAGAGCAGACAGTCAGCTCCCAGATTGATTTATTCTCCATCTATTTAGGAACCAGTGAGGCCCATTGCTGTTTCCATTAGGGCTTGTCATTTAAGGCTATTTCTGTGGGGTTAAAACAGGATGTAGTCTATGGTCTGGTTTCGTCCAGACCACAACCGTGAACCATCCGGTCGGACGTAGCAGAACCAGACTCCTGAATGCGTAATTACTCCATGTACTGCTTCATAACTTTACAACAGAAACGCCTTGTCATTTTTCTGAGGCAACAGAAGAAGAGAGTTGAGCTGATTTTTAGAGGCTGATGGGATTCCTCTGGGATTTCAAGAAGAGAATGCCAATAGTTCATAATATTACTCAAGTGAATGTAAAAAGTACAATGCAGTAAAAGTCAATGTAACTAGCACTACTTACCTCTGAATATAGATAAAGTTATTATTATCCTGTTGTATTGAATCATCACTTGGCTAACATTATCTGCTCAACTCACTGTTTGGAGAAAAAACTGTGCAAAGTTATTTGTCTTTTTCTGTTATGCTGATTCTAACACACACCGGCCTGCTGGTCTGCACAGCAAACATAGTTCTTCTTTTTTTAAAGGAGAAAATAAATGTTTTTAATAACATCAGTTAACAGTACCAACACCATGCAGAGTGGGAAGAGACAGTCGGTTATTTTTAATTGAAAAGTTTAGGCTTTGTCGTGTCTTTTTATATATTTTCCACACTGAAATATTTGTTCTTCTATGCCAAAGATCACTTAGTCATTTCCTTTTCTGTTTCTATGCTGGACAAAGTTAATGTTTTACATCTGGTCTGATCACTAAATGAGTAACTGTGGTCAATTTATTAAAGTATCTTCTACAAGAGCAAAGACTGTAAAACATATTTTATGCATCAGAGTGAAAACCTTTATGGAGTGAATAGATTTATTTTATAACCAAGGACAGGAGAATTGCAGAAATGTTTATGAGAGTGTGAGAGCTGGTTTCTTGGCATGAAAGGTTTGTTACACAAGCAGACTTGTTTCCCAAAACTGAGAAAAGAAATAACCCACAGAGCAGCGATAGAGATGCTGCATCAAACTTTTAATAAGAGGAAGAAGAACCTGTCTGCTTTCCATGAGCTACAGCTGGCATCACTCAAGCAGCTGTTGGACATTTTATAATATCTAAATCTTTATTTAAATCTTTATTTTTCCTTGTAAAGGATGGAGAACTACAGCGACGAAGACAATTCTTCTACTGTCAGTGTCAACAATGCCAAAAATCCTCTTAAATGTAAGTGACTCTAAGCATTTTACAGTTTTTGAGGATTAAAAAGTAACAATACTATCCAGATGCACTTCATACAGTTTTATTCCCTCTGTAGGAAGTTAGTTTCTTAACATGGGCTGTGTAAGGAGTTGTTTTTATGTCACATGTAAACCTGAAGCTTTAATTTTCTAGTCTCATCTGAGAAATCTCTCTGTAAGCCAAGTTTAGCTATATAGCACATTTCAGCAACAATTCAAAGTTCTTCACATGATAAAAACAACAAAATGGAGAATAACTAATGGTCTACAATTAGTGATGTTTAATTTATTATTCTAAATAATCCAAAATCAACTCGAAACATGTTTTTAACTTTGTGTTACGTCCTGGTTCGGAAGACGTCAACAAAACCTTGAGGGTTACACCAAAAGAGATTTTCAGCGTTTTTTGTTCATTTGTTCATAAAATAAGTCTCGGGGTAGCGGGCAGTGCTACAGGCTGCACTGGTGTGTACGCGCCTCCGTTTGGTTTCTTAAACCAAACCAAACAAGTATCCTTCCAGAAACCAGAAAGTATCTGTTGGAGCTATTTATTATTCATTTCTTTATCCATTTGAATTTTGTTAGTTTATTCTTAAAATTCTATTTTTTGCATTATTTGCAGAGTTTATTTGCAGGTTAATAATTGCTGATTTTACTTATGTTTTGTTTTGTTATTTTTTTTGTTTGTTTTCTTTCTAAGTCAGACAGGCAGTAATGTGGGTCAGTCCACTTTCTATAAATGTAGGGGCCTGGTAAAGGACCAGTAGGCATTTGGGTTTGGGGCCTATGGTTTTTACCAGTGCAAGAGAGGTAGACAGGAACAAAGGAAATTTTGAAAGTTGTCATTGCTTCCTGAGAAGGAAAATTAAAAACATCCAAGATAGTCAACAAGTTTGGACATTAAACTTCTTTTGTCTGCGTGAAGAATCTTGACCCCAGTGCCTTATAGTGGCTGATGGAACTTTATATTGTATGTTTGGTTTGACAAACAATCGCCACTAAAGTATCCTTCCAGAAACCAGAAGGTATCCTTTCAGAAACAATCGCCAAATATACTTACATATGACCCTCTGGGACAGCCTAGTATTACCTTTAGACAGTAATTAAGTTCAGGTTTTTGTTCCATCAGACAGTTTGTGTTTATTTTTCAGCTTTAGAGCATGTTCAGTAACACTGATTGATCATCAGTGTGAGTTCTGAGTCTAGGAACTGTTAATAGTCAGGTGCCAGAGGACCTTAGGGTCCGCAGAAGTTCATAAGATAATAGCAGCTCTGCGAGATAAGATGGTGCCAGACCATTAAGACATTTAAAAACCATTAAAAGAAACTTAAAATCAATTCTTTTTGGGGAGCCAGTGCAGTGATTTTAAAACGGGTCTGATGTGAGCCTGCCTTCTGGTCTTGGTTAGCACTCAAGGCGCAGAGTTTTGTAATAGCTGAAGGCTGAGCAGAGTTTTCATTGGGAGACCAGAAAGCAGGGCATTACAATATTCTATACAGCTGGAAATGAAAGCATGCATAAGAGTCTCAGTATTAGCAAGGGAGAGAATAGGGAAAACTTTGGCTATATTCCTTAGATGATAAATCATGTTTATCATGTTTAATGTGTGGAATAAAAGTGAGCTCCGAGTCAAGAAGAACTCCCAGGCTTCTGTCTTGTTTTGAAAGTTTAAAGGCAGCAGTTTGAATCATTCGAATCATTTCAGCCCCAGTTGGAATTATAATTTCCTTCTGATTACAATGATTAAACCTTCTGTTTTGTCCTCTTTTGTCCTGGTTGAGCTGGAGAAAGTTTTGTGCCATCCAGTCTTTATATTTGAAATACAGTGAAATAAAAAGTTCAGTGATTGGCTGGTAAAATCATTATTACTACATATACACTGCTGTTTATAAAAGAAAAACATATGTACAGGCTGGGGAGTCATGCTGAGGCAATGAGATGCACATCTGAGTGTCATCAGCATAACCTTGGAAGCTGATTCCATGGTTTCTGACCACTCCACCAAGTGGCAACATGTACAAAATTAAAAAGTAAAGGACCATATTCTATTCCCTCAAACCTGTGAGGGATTGAGGGAATACCATACCATAGTATGGTGTTGGTCCATACTGACCATTAAAGTTGTCTCTGTACTGTGATTCATCCTAAAACCAGATTAATATTTTTCTAAAAGGCGGGTATCATTTAAAAAAGTATTTAATTGAATAAAAACAAGATTTTCTAAAATGTTGCTTAAAAATGTTGAGTAGTCAGTAAAAACACTAGGATCCATATTGCTCTTCTTCAGAAGGGGCTTCACCAGTGCCATTTTAAAGAGAGTGGAGAAGACTCCCTTCTGAAGAGAGAAATTTACAATATCTAAAATTTCATACTAAAGAAATCTATAAAACGAATGAAAACGTGATGATAGAATTGGGTCCAAGCGGCAGGTGGTTGATTTGACTTGAGAGAAAACTTTCCTGAGCATCTTTGCATCAACCACAGCAAAATAATCCAGTGTTCCCACAGGTAAAAACAAACATTCAGTAGATTTAAAAACAGTATTTTGCTTAGATAAAATGGTAGCTCTAATTGATTCAATCTTTCCTCTGAAATGATTTGCAAACTGACACAAAGAGAGTCAGTTGGAGTCTGTGAACGAGCACAAGAGTTTGGGATCATTTTTGTGACTTCATTATTTTTGGCAAAATATTCATTTCTTGATTTTTGGACAGCAGAGTTGTATATCATCATCAGCAGCAGCAGCAGCTTTATTAAAAATGCATATGTTAAGCTGTATGCGCATTGCTTGGTAGTGAATTGTCAGTTTGTTTTCTCTCTATTTCCTCTCTGCTTTCCTGCAATTTCTTGTGAGTTTTTTTATATCTTCATTTTTCCCTGGTGTGAGGGACCAAACTCAAATGAGGACAAGAAGGTGTTCAAAAATAGAAATATTTCAATTCAATTCTTCAAAAAATGGTGGTAAAGATTAAATACAAAATGAATCAAAAAGATAAGTAACAAATTTGGGTCCAATTTAACAGAGGTCAACTAAACTCTAACCAAACACAAACAAACTGACCTACCAACAAAGAACAAAAGGCTGCTTAAGTAGGGGTGTAGTAACCTAAATCTACCACATGAGGGAGGCACAACTTAACAAAAGAACAAACAAATACAAAATTAACTAAAGTATCTTATGAAACAAATAAAGCAAAACTAACTTTAACTTAACCCAAATAATTAGTGTATATTTAAGTGACAAAATTAACTAATTAAGATCAACTTGAAACACATCTTCCCCCTCCAGTCTTTCAGAAAAATGGTTTGTTCCAGTCCCTCCTCCAGCTCGTTTGTCAGCAGCACCTCAAACAAAAAACAAGTGTAAATAAACATTCAGACAGACATCAACTAAAGTGTGCACTCATTAGGAAATGTATGTCTAAATAAAATAACAACTTAAATTATAAACTGTAACTAATATAAAGAAAAAATAAATACTAACACTATGTGGTGGTGGTAGGAGCATGCACCACACCTGGGCATAGTTGTTTATTTAAAATGTTTTTTTAAACTAATGGAGCTACTGGTCCAGGTTAGATTTCAGTTTGTTGAAATATTAGCTGACCATAGAATTACAAGAAGCAGCTGAAATAACAGGGAATTTTTGGGTAACACCCTTAATAAAATGATCAATCACTTCAGAGGTAAGATGGCGCCTCATTCGAGCCGTGGTCTCACGCTGAATCAAATCAGTGACAGTAAAAAACACACAGTGATGGCCAGACACAGCCAGGTCAACATTGAGGACACACCAGAGGCCAGACCAAAGGTCATGACGAAGTCAAGGGTTGCCCCTGTTGTGAGGGGGTTGGTTGACATGCTGAATAAAATCCATACAGTTTAATGTTTCTAGAAACTGTTTAGACAGAGAGTTAGACGGACTATCAACATGTAGATTAAAATCACCAGTCACAATAATCTTATTATACTTTGCATGAATAAAAGATAAAAACTCCATGAAAGTATTTGCAAGTTGCTAAAAACAAAGAAAATCTCTTTAGAGATAACTCAGTGAATTATTAAATATTGAAGCAGTACCACCACCTTTCCTGCCACTTCGATCACAAAAAGAAAATTTAAAACAGGCCTCAGTCAGCACAACTGGTGCAGCTGTGTCCAACCAAGTTTCTGTTAATAACAAGTTTAGCATCTAAAATCAGATAATTTATAAAACAAGATTTGTTTAAGAGAGAGCAAACATTTAAAAGAGCCATATTAAGAGTGACTGGTTCTGGTTCTGTTCTGCATTCCCAGAACCAGAACCAAACATGAAGAAGCACCTTTCAGCTTCTGTGCACCACAAATCTGGAACAAACTTCCAGAAAACTGCAAAACAGCAGAAACACAGAGTTCCCTTAAGACAACAATAAACCCCCACCTATTTAAAACTTCTTTTGACCAGCAACCACTGGAACGTTGACGAAGATATTTGATGTGTTTTGATGATTTTAATGATGAAATTTGACAAAATGTAAAATCTGTTTCTGGTTTCACAATTGGTGACAGCACGATGTATTTATGATGGCTTTCTGCTTTCACGATGTAAAGCACTTTGTTGCTGAATTGTGCAATACAAATAAATTTCATTGATTAATTAATCAATAACTTATTAATCCCATTGTTTTTTCTTTTCAGCTGAAGAAGAAGTGGAGCCACTCTGGCGCTCTTCTCTGTTGTTGGTGTTTTTGGGGTTGCTTTGTGCCGTACTGACTGCAAAATTTGTCTACAGTGAGTTTCATTTCAAGAGAATACATTTTAAGTAGCTTCCTGAATAACAAGTTTTTAAAGGTTTAAAGCATCGGGATGCAAGCTCATAGATGAGTGCTCCAGTGCCTGGAGAGGTTTGATGCTGAGTGTGAAGGAGCTGGATAGACAGTAATCTCATATTTCTGTTCCAAGAAGCTACAGGATGTAACCCCTGGTTAGAGCAAGGGTGTCAAACTCCAGTGCTGGAGGGCCGGTGTCCTGCAACTTTTAGATGTGCCTCTGCTGCACCACACCTGAATATAATAATTAGGTCATTAAGGCTCTGGAGAACTTCTCTACACAAGGAGGAGGTAATTAAGCCATTTCATTCCAGTGTTTTGTACCTGTGGCTCATCTAAAAACTGCAGGACAGCGGCCCTTGAGGACTGTAGTTTGACACCTGTGGGTTAGAGGGTGTTCATTGAGCAATCAGCCACCTCATAAAAGAAAGAACTTAACTTTGTTCTCTGTGATTTAAGATATTTTTTCACATCAGTTGATCTTTAATGTTCAAATAGTCCATCTGAATTACATCTTTTTAAGAATATCACCAAAAAACATTAATTCATTCACTAATTTTACAGCATTTTTAAAGATTCTCATTTTACCTGTTTCAGTAATTTTTTGTTTGTCAACCTAGTGTTTGGCATAAATATTAGTGTTTATGCCAAACACTATAAGTTAACATTAGTTAATTTATAGTTAACAAATGTTCACTGTAAATTTGGTGTTTCCCAATTTGTATTGATTTTATTTAGGAAATAACCAAATATTTATTTTCCAAATCACATATTGCTCCTCATTTTCAAGCGCATACACTAATCACAAAATTTATAAACTAAGACTCACAAAGTTCACAGCTGCACGCAAATGTATTACTTTCTCTCCATGTACATCCATGTACAGACAATAAGCATACAAAACTTACAGCAGCGCAAACATACAGCAAGCACAGAGGTCACCTCAACACCAAAAACAAGCAGAGACACGGAAAGTAGAAATGGCTTCTGAGTATGTTAAAAAAGGATCAGATACTTGAGGTCAGCAAGCTCATGTTTAGTAATGAAATAATAACTGTACACACTAAAAGAAGTTATGCGCACATAGGAGATAGATTGGCGGGGTCAGCTTGTCAGCATTTCCTTTGAGGTCAGCCTTCTCATTGGGTCTACATCCCAAATAATCAGTGTCAGTGCTTCCCATAAACTCTATAAAACTAGAGGGATGTCTAAAGCTGCCCTACGACTTCGAGTGTCCAACTCTGCACTGGAATAGCACACCTGTTGGACCCTAGTCAGGTGTGCCGGATACAGGGCTGCAAAGCACAGAGGCACTTTTTTCCTTTTACTCCATTCAACCCTTTATTTCGCCATAAAACCCCACTGGACTCATGGCAGTTAAGTTCAATTACACAAATGAAAATTTCTATTTACCTTTTGTTTCTGTGGGTCGACCAAGAGTTTGGCCTGGTGTGTTCTGCTCAGAGTTTCAAATGACCTTCGTACATCCCAGCAGTGCCTCCGTCTTTTTCAGAGAATTATCCTTTTTCCAGCTAGGTTCTTGATGTGTGAGGTTGAGGAAGAGTCAGTGAGTTCAATTCATGAATGCCATTTATTAATACTAAAATACAGTTGGTCCATGGTTTATGGCATCAAACAGCAGTTTGTATTTCCCTTTGTTAGTTTAAGCTACGCCCTAAGAGGGCGTTCCTCAGTGTGTCATTTCCTTCAATCTTAGCTTTGAGGGTATCTCCTAACATGTCAATTCTTTTTGCATGTATGTGATCTGTGATCAGTGTGTGAAATAGAGAAATACCCAGAATTATTTATTCTCAACAAGTCCCACTCTGGTCTCGGTTTGCCAGTGCTGCCCTATTCTCATGGTTACGTAGGTTAGCGTTAGCATTGGGTTGTTTCTTTTTCTTTTGGACTTCTTTCTTGAGCATGCAAAATAAATGGAGATGAAGTCATCTCCAGTGTCATTGCACACTTATGTACAGTCTCCACTGCCAGGTTCTTGGCTAGGATATATTTCACATGATTAACATTAGCAGCAACCATGCATCTGTCCTGCAGAGCACATCACATGACCCCACATTTAATTTAATATGTCAAAACTCATATTTGTTAAAAAAAAAAAAAAAATGTCTTGTTATATTTTTTACCCATGAAGGTCACTAAAATTTATTGAAACTAAACAGCCTACAGGATAATTACTGTATTATTTTTACATCTAAAATAAATATTTATTTAATAAAATCTATTGTTACAACTAATCCTGGATCCTTTAAGACCTATTTATTCTCTTTTTAGTTACTTATTATCTACTAATTACTTGTGCTACATTTAAAAGGCTATTTTTATGAACAGGCTCATATATAATGAATGCTCAATGCCTAAGGGCAACTTAGTGAGACAAATCAGCCTTACAGTCATGAGGCTGTCAGGCTCATGACTGTCGGCTCCCAGCTTCCTCTCAGAAGCCGGAGAACCGGAGAGAACCTACACATGAACAGGAAGGATATGCAAATATGGACCCCACTGACTCAATCAGTGAACCTTATTGCTGCAAGGCAACTGTGCTACCACCATGCAGCCCCCCAAAATAAATCAGTTTATGAAATATTCAAATCAGTTAAGCGTCCTTTGGTCCTATCCTAAGACTATGGTCTGATATCCTAAAAGGGTTTAAGAGAGAAACTGAAAATTTTGATGCTCTCTGATACAGATAGATTCACTGACTTTCTGACTAATTTGTGTGTTTATAGTGAGTGTGATGTCGGCCAATCAGCTGGAAAATATCAAGACCCTTACAACAGACAAAAAGCGACTGATTGACGAACGAAAGATGATGAAAAACCAAATTGCGCATGCGATCCGAGACAGACGCCTGATCGTATTAAGCGAGAGGCTTACCCAAGAGAGGCTTACTCAAGTCAAAGAGGAGCTGAGCAACAAGACAGAGGAGCTGAACCGACAGATAGAGGAACTGAAGAAAGAGAGAGATGAGCTGAGCAAAGAGAAAGAGGAGGTGAACAAAAAGAAGGAGGAGGTAAACCAAGACAGAGAGGAGCTGATTAGTAACACACAGGAGCTGAAGAAAGAGAGAGACGAGCTGAGTAAAGAGCAAACGAAAGAGAACGAAGCGAAAGAGGAGCTAAAAAAAGAGGAAGAAGAGCTAAGCAAAGAGAAAAAAGAGCTGAGCAATGAGAAAGAGGAGCTGAGCAAAATGAAAGAGGAGCTGAAAAATAATAATGAGATGGCAGCACTTATTGAAGAGAAAGACAAGATGAGCAAAGAGAAGAAGGAGCTGAACACCGAGAAAGACAAACTGAAGAAAAAGAATGACAAAATGAGCAAAGATAAAGAGGAGATAAGAAAAGAGAAAGACAAACTGAACCAAGAAAAAAACAAGCTGAGCAAAGACAAAGAAGAGCTGAGCAAAGACAAGGACAGACTGAACAAACAGAAAGAAGACCTGGACAAAATGAAAGCGGAGCTGATCAAAAGGACAGAGTGGCTCAGCAAGAAAACAGAGGAACAAATAAATGAAATAAATGTGCTGAACAAAGAGAAAGATGAGCTGAGCAAAAAGATAGAGGAGCTAAACAAAGAGACAGAGCAGCTAAACAAAGAGAAAGATGAGCTGATAAAAGAGGAAGATAAGTGGAGCAGAAAGAAAGGAGAGTTGATCAAAAACATAGAGGAGGTCAGCAAAAAAATAATGGAGCTGAACAAAGAGAAAGCAGGGTTGAGCAAAGAGAAAGATGAGCTGGGCAAAGAGAAAGCAAAACTGGATAAAGAGAAAGACAAAGTGAGCAAAGAGATAAAGGAGCTGAAGAAAGAGAAAGATGGACTGAAAGAAGAGGAAGACAAGCTGAGCAAAGACAAAAAGAACTTGAGCAAAGAGAAAGATGGACTGAACAAAGAGAAAGACAACCTAAACAACATGAAAGTGGAGCAGAGCAAAGAAAATGAGCAGCTAAGCAAAGAGAAAGAGGAGATGAACAAAAAGGCAGAGGAGCTGAACAAAGAGAAAGATGACCTGAGCAAAAAGAAAGCAGAGCTGACCAAAAAAAGAGAGGAGCTGGACAAATTGAAAGTGAATCTGAACAAAGAGCTGAACAAAACTAAAGGAGAGCTGAAAGAGGAGGAAGAGGAGATGAACAAATTGAAAGTCAATGTGAACAAAGAGAAAGATGAGCTGAACAAATTGAAAGTGAATCTGAACAAAGACAAAGATGAGCTGAACAAAGACAAAGATGAGCTGAACAAAAATAAAGTAAAGTTGAACGAAGAGAAAGAGGAGCTTAGCAAAAAGAAAGCAGAGCTGAGCAAAAAGACAACAGCTCTGCACAAGGAGAAAGAGGAGCTGAACAAAATTAAAGATCAGCTGAGCAAAGAGGAAGCAGACCTGAACAAAACGAAAGAGGAGCTGGACAAAGAGAAAGAGAAGCTGAGAGTACAGAAAAAGGAGACAGAGATTCGATGCAAAGACAAAGATGCCCTGAAAATCTTCTACAATTTTGTTATGACATTTCCGTCCTTTACAGTTGAAAAATTCTGTCCTCTAGAAAGTAATTATATTTCTAGACTACCTTTGAAACTCTTGATTATTAATTTTATTTTTGAAATATTCAACTAAGTTTTTCAAGGCACAGCTGACCATTATTATCACAGGTCGAGTGCTGAAGGTCACTTTCCTGACAACAAAGTGAGCCAGTAAAATTGATTCATTAGCAACAGGTTAACAGCCAATTTTTGCTTTCAGAGAATATTGTTTTCTTAGTGAACCCTGTGGTACGCCACTTCTGACTAGAATGATATCGTAATTTAATCACCTTCCAATATTGATCTCCAATATTGATCTGCACTCGACCTTTAAAAGCTTTGCTTGAGTAACTTTGATGATTGAAATATTAAATAAGTAAACGTGGATTTCTTTTAGAAATATTTTTGTTTTCCTTTTGAGATTTTACCAAAGTTTCACTTTATTCTGCTCTTTCCCCTTGTCTAGGGAGACCAAAATGTCTGGATTGCAGGGTCGGATGGCATTCCTTCAGGGGACACTGCTACCGGTTTTCAGATTATTCTTTGAATTTCTGGAACGTGTCTCGAGACTTGTGTCAGCATGATAGTGGAGATTTGGCTGTAATTGATGATCTGGAGGAGCAGGTAAAACATAACATCACCTCTACTCTTGAAATTTAAAACGAATCTGAAAGTTTCTGGAAGATTGATAGCTTGACAATACTGAATTGCCCATATAAATTGAATAAACACCGCCTAATTAAATTTTCTAAGTGAGAATAGAAAACCAAAGAGGAGGAGGTGTTGCCCTAATACATAATGATTTATTTAATTGCAAAAAAATATTTTTAGGTCATTTTAACTCTTTTGAATATCTGGGAATTGAGGTAAAAAACCATAAACAAAGTCTGATACTAACTCTTTGCAAAACTCCAATATATGTGAAAAACATCTTTATTGGCTTTAATGATCTTTTATGTCTTATATGCACCAATTATGATGGTTTAATAATGTCTGCATTCTTGCTTTGTTGAAGCACTTACATGATTCATTCCTAGTATCTCTAGGAATTAATTCATGGTTCAATCCTCTCATTCAATATTCATATGCTTCCCCTAGCTCAGGTTATATCAGGAATAAGATCATCTACCATAACTACGCAGATAATACACAGCCAGTGATGGCATAGTTACCCTGAAAAGGTAACTTTAATTGGATTACTGATTACTCCTTGAAAAAGTAACTTAGTTAAATTACTGATTACTTGATTTGGAAAGTAATCATAAGTTACATTAAAAGTAACTTTTGTAGTTACTTTCAGCAGCTGCTAACAACAACAACAACACTCCACCACCTGTGAAAATCACATTAATCTTTGCCAAAACTTAAGTGCAAGTTATTTTATAATCTAAGATCAACAATGGATCTCCACTTATGGTTGAACTGAAGGTGAGATGGTTTAAAGGTTACAACAGAAACCTTAGTAAATTGTGCATGTTTCTGTGTGTACCAGTATTGTCTGGAAAACTATAAAAAGGATTTTAGGCACCCCTCGCCCCTGCCCCAGCGTCCAGGTTCTGCGATGCGGCCCTGCGTTTGCTATCAGAGCACAGAGATCCTCCTGCCGCTCCACGGCTCAGATGTCCCGCTGCACAGAATTGTGACATTTATCTTAATATTAATAATTATAGTGCCGTTTAGTTGCACAACTTTACGGACTTGTTAATTTGTGGCTTTTTTCACGTTTATTGAGCTGTTCATATTAGTTTCCATGTTCAAGCTAATTCACAGGTAATACATTAGCTTGACAAAGACACAGCAGGACGGATCATCTGGGAAATGATGGACAGGGGGAATCTGACTAAAATGAACTAGATGTCAGACAGATTCTGGGGTTTATGTCTGCTTATTTGTAAGCCCAAAAACTGTAACCCACAACTCATTAAATCTGCAAGCGACTTTACAAAAAAAAACAAGCAAGCCCAAAGCTCCTTATAATAATCGGACTTGAAGAGCAAAACGCAAAGTAGTTCCTGTTTTCCAGCAACAAAATGCGCATCTCCCTCAATTGTTTCTGTTTCTGTCGCTGCTGACACTTGTCGCATAGAAATGGCGATTACTCCCCAAGATGCTTCGAGGAAATACGCATCCTCTACGCAAAAGAAAATAGTAACGCAAAGTGATTTTAATAAGTAACATTAATCTGACCTCCTGATTTGAAATAGCAACACATTAGATTACTTGTTACTGAAAAAAGTGGTCTGACGTCGGTAAAGCGTTACTGACTTCACTGTACTCAGCTCTACATTACTATGTCACCAGGTGACTCTGAACCCATCCAATCACTGAACAGATACTTAGAACAGATAAATGTGTGGATGTGCCAAAACTTTCTCCAGCTGAACAGAAACAAAACTAAAGTTATCATCTTTGGACCTAAAGAGGAACGATCGAGAGCATTGTTTTCCACACCTGCTTCTCAAGGCACACTGCCCTGCATGTTTTAGAGTTTCGCTGCTTCAGCACAGCTCATTTCCATTGTCAGAGTTGACACCTATTAAACACAAATTAAACAAACACAGGAAAGGCACGAGAGTTAGATTCTTTTCTTACTCGCGAGGAGAACAGACAGAGATGTGCTTTCAGTTACAAATCTCCTACCGCTCTGAAACCACATTTGCCTGCTCCTCTCTTTTTATTGCTTTTAGGAATCCCTATCACACGGTGACTCTGCAACTCTAAAGGGGAGGGGTTGAACACTTCATCACACAGTTGCAGAGTCAGGGACAAATCACAATATACAACAAAAACAAAACCTCGAGCACTAGATTATCTCGTCCCAGGCACAGGATTACTCGGCGCCGTCGTACGTCTTCTCAGTGATAGCTTTACAACTATCACCCAGGTCAAGCAAGCTGTGCTTATCTGCTGTGGGACACCTGCGCTCAGGAAGCTGTGATCAAACTGCACTTCCACAAAGAGGCCTTCTGAGGAAGGAATCATGGTTATAAAGACAGAAACATTCCTAAGCTAGAATGAAAGTGAACATATAAAACAGATCATTATAAGAGTAAATGAGAATATAAGAGAAACAAACAAATATAAGATAATAATAAAACAATTTATCCAACAGATGATTAACAGGTATTTGCTGAACTGCAATCACCTGAATCAGGATTATAAAGGCAGGGAGACATCTAAAATATTCAGGGCAGTCTGCCTTGAGGACCAGAGTTGGAATACACTAATGTAGAGTCAATGAACAGCTTCAGCTATTACATCTGGAAACCAGTGATGAGACTAAAACCTGGGAGCAGTGATGGACTCAGACCTGAACCTTCAGGGTCACAAAAAGACAGTTACAAAGTCGTCCTTCTATCACCTGAAGAACATCTCCAGGATTAAAGGGCTAATGTCCCAACAAGATCTAGAGAAACTCATTGATGCGTTTATCTTTAGTCGCACTGATCACTGCAACATTGTTAATCCTCCAGCTGCAGCTGATCCAGAACGCTGCCGCTGGCGTTCTGACTAAAACCAGGAAGATGGAGCACATCGCCCCAGTTCTACAGTTCTTCCACTGGATCCCTGTAGCTCAGAGAATAAACTTTAAAACACTGATGTTAGTTCATGAATCACTGAACGGTTTAGCACCACATGAAAGATCTGCTGTTGTATCAACCCTCCAGACCTCTCAGGTCTTCTGGTTCTGCTCTGCATCCCCAGAACCAAATATAGAGAAGCAGCATTCAGCTTCTATGCACCACAAATCTGGAACAAACTTCTGGAAAGTTGTAAAACAGCCGAAACACTGAGTTCCTTTAAATCTAAAGACCCAGCAGTTTAGAGTTGCTTTGGAAACATTATAAATGAATCAAGATTTTGATTACCATTTTGTAACGATAGCACTTGACAAAATGTAACGCTTCAGTTTTTAACTGTGTTCTATGACTTTGTGTTTTTATGATGTAAAGCACTTTGAACTGCCTCGTTGCTGAAGTATGTAATACAAATAAACTTGATTGATTGATTGATCCATTGATTGATTGATTGATTGAAGTAAAAGAGATTTATGACAGTCTGAAATGAAATCTGTTCACAGAAATTCATCACCAAGCATGCCAAAGCCTACAATTCTAAAAACAAAGGATACTGGATAGGGTTACATCATAAGCCAGCTGGATGGTTCTGGGTTAATGGACGTAAAAACACTCTTGAGTAAGAACTATTTTCTAAAAATATACATATTTAAAGCTGCAGTTTGTAACTTCTATAGAAAACATTTTTACATATTTGTTGAAACTGCTATCATGTCCTAACAGTATCAGACTAATAAGATGTGAAAATTTGGGCTCCTCTGCCTTCTCCCAATGCTCTGAGTGCTAATAGAAACAGCCAATCAGAGCCTGGAGGCGGGTCTTAGCGCTGTCAGTCACAACCTAGTGTGGCTGCTCTCTGCTCCTGCTTTTTCCTATCAGCAGATCCTGCTGTGAATGCTCAGGCTAGTTAGCATAGCCACTGATGGCAGTTTTCCTGTAACAGTAAGTTGTTTCTCTGCCATTAGCACTTTTAGCAGAAACTAAATGAGGTTGAGTGACAACGTTAAGACCCTCCTCCTGGCGTAGCCATTGTCCCTGTAACTTTAAAGTTGGCTTTTATTCTTCCAGCTGTAAGTCTATGAACATTCAGGGCATTTGCTGTCTTTGTGCTTCTGTGAATGGCAATGCCTTTGACTAGGCCATTATTGTAACATGTAATGAAACGTTAAGTTGGTGAAGGCCTTCTTGGTTAAATCAGGGGTGATCAAGACAAAACACCTCATTTGCAAACACATTCTCATGAACAGTTCTGTTCAGAGGGATGAATCATTTTTAGACTTCATCATTGGAAGTAGTACTTTATATTGAATTTGGATAAAATATTTTTGTTTCATTAGGTTTATTTACATTTGTGTAGTGTCATTCATTTCTTGAAAACATCTGAGAAAACTTCAATATTCCCAAAATCCTAAATTGCTGTTGCAGTTGAGTAATTTTAGATTCAGCAGTAGAAACAAGGACATTTATGGTGGCGCTGGAGTGAAGTGCTCAACCTGTCTACATATGTTTCAGTCTGCGCAGCTATCACAGGTTTGAGTCCCAATATGTTGACCTTCGCTGCATGTTTTATAAAGACAATTAGATCCAAGATTATTCTTTATAAGATTGGATCTTTGTTAAAGGATTTAGAGCTTTAAAATCCGATTTTTCGGGTTTGTAAAACACCTTTTATTTACTGCAAGTCTAGTTTCTTTTCAATCTACGTCTACGGTGTACGGAGTGTGTCTATTTATACAGAGACAACAACACATGCTAACAGTTTTCAGTTTGATGTCAATAAGCTGCTGTACAATTTTTATTTTACAAATGTTCTGAGGTTCATGTTTCTGTTTTAAAGCTTCTGGGTAAAAGAGATTCCCCTTACTTCAGGAGCAGCACTGCATATTCCAGAAAGAAAAGCCAAAGAGAGCTGGAGAGCAGAAGACATTGCAGTGAAGAACAGATACATCTGTGAGCATCCTATGACTGTTTGGCCCTATAACTAACACTGTTCTGTTAAAGCTTCAATGAGGAACACTCAACTGTGTCATCATTTTTTGACAATTGTCATGAATGAAAGCACAATCTCTGTAGGTTTCTCCCACATTAAAAGATTCAATACAGATGTGGCGTTTCTACAGGAGACTCATATCAGAAGTTGCGTTGGTGGGCATCGCCTGGCATGCTGCAAGGGACAATGTTTTCATGAACTTTTCAGGTTAAAGCACGAGGGTCTCCATACTGACCAGCCAGCATATTCCATCTCAGGCCGATAATGTGGCAGCCGATAAACATGGCAGATTTATCGGCTGTACAACATTCTGGACGCCCTACTGAGTGTTTATGGTCCTTATTCAGGTGATGAGAATTTTTTTTAAACAACTATTTTCTTCTTCACTTGATTGTGAAAAATACTCGTTGGTTTAGTTTGCAATTTCAACTGTTGGCTTGACCCAGGTTTGGACCGCTCATTATTAAAATGAATGTCTGCATCTGTCGTCCAAACCGTTTTATCTGAATGCAGACGGTGTGATGTGTGGCACACTTTAAATCCCAACCGGAGGGAGTACTCATGCTTCTGGCGTGCTATTCAAGAATTTATTATTTTATCACTGATACTAAATGCCTGCTGCAGATCTGTTCGTCCCTTCCTCACTTTCCTAAAGTTTATTCAGGATGAGAAACATGTCTTTTTTGCTATTAATTCCTCCCAAGAAACCATCCCAGTATGGGATGCCAGTTAACCCTGCACAATTTTAGAATTGTTGGCCCATTGTCAAAGCCTGAGAGATGACACACTAGTCGATTATAATCGCAGGTATAAGGTGTTTGATCATAGAGTGTGAGGTTTCACTCAGAAACATTCCAACTCCAGATATGAAATCCCGTAAAATTCCACGATAACACACCTGAATTTAAAGTTAGCAAACATGGTTAACGACATTGAAGCAGTAACTTTGGTTTGTTATTTTGGCCAAAAAGAGATGCAACAAAAAGTTAATGCTTTGGATTAGGAACTGGAGATCAGAGCACAATCGAGGGTTATATTTGTTGCACTACAATATGGAGGTGAGTTGTATTTTTCCGCCGTTTAACAAACATTTCACTGGGTTTCATTTCTTTTCTGCTCTGTCGTTTAATTAATCGTAACTGTTTAATTATGTTTTTAAGTTGATGTTGTAAAATATGTGCATGTACTGAGCCTTGTTTCAGAAAGCTTAACAATTGATCCGAGCAGATTGAGCTAGAAGAGTGCATGTCCTGCGTATTCACTTTTGGAAAACCAGATACCAGTTATACTTGTTTTTTCCCAACTGATTGTGGAAGGGTAATGTCTTCCAGCTCCATTTATTGAAATTGCATGGTGAGTTAATTGCAGTTTTTTTGGTCTCACCTCTGCCGCTCCTGGAGCTGCGTGTGCAATATTTGTGCACTTCGCTTGTCAAAGTTTAATGAACTTCTGCACCTATATTTTTCTCTATTTGCCTATCTATTTAGACTACAAATAGATTAACACAAGATAACATTTCTGTATTTTTCTCTGTTGTGTTATTACTGCAGACTGAAATTAAACATGTCATTTCAATCAAAGGTTAGAATGTGCTTCTAAATCAGATGTACTCTGTGTGAACAGACTGCGTTCTCGCTCCCAGTCGGGGGACACCACACACACTGACATCATCGGGCCAAGGCAAAGATGTTGAATTTTCCTGATTTTAGATCGGGGCAGTCCCAACCTTCTACCGACTGGACCCGATCAGCCGTAACACACCACACAGTTCAGGACGATCGGTTACAATTATCGTAAAGAAAATTGTGCAGTGTGAACTGGGTTTAAAGCCTACATAAGAGACCAGATAGTTGCCTACTCAGCAAAAATAAAAATATAAAAGTATAATTGGTCAGCAGAACAACTACGGGAGAATTTTTCTGTCGTAGTCCAAGAGCACAAATTTTCAGTCTGAAAGCAGGACTTCATGTCTTTCTTCTCAAAACTTGTAATGATTGAACTCAAAACTTGTCCTCACTCACATTTAGTCTCTGCTCGCTTTTGGAAACGCCTTTTGGCACAGTTGCCTGGCAACCTGTCAGCCAGTAGAATGAAAGTGTTGTGTTGGGTGCGTTTGTTTCCTTCGAGTGGGTGTACCTGTGAGGCTACTATCGATTGTAGCAACCTAGAGCACTTTATAAGGGATATCATTAAGGAGTCTAGATTAAAATTATTGGTCATTTTATAATTTATGATTTACATAAAAATAAGATTGAATGAATAAATTTAAGTATTTAAAATAGAATTGGAAAAAAAAGCAATCTTAGAACTAATCTACAATAATGTTTACTTAAATAGAAGAATACAAAGGGAAAATTATATGCAAAATTTCAAACAAAAAAACTTTTTAGCTTGAAGGTAAGTAGGAATATGTGATTCGAAGAATGACTTTTTGGTTATTTGGTAAACAAAATTAATACAAAATTGGGAAACTCATAGTTAACAAATATCTATGTCCCAAATGTTAGTGTAAGAAACCAAAAAGTTAGAATTTTTTGAGAAGCTGTAAAATAAGAAAATTAACTAATGCTTCTGGGTGATGTTCTTGAAAAGATGTCATTCAGGTGGACTATCTGGAAAGTAAAGATAAACTGATGTGAAAATATACCTTAAAATACTGAGAATAAAGTTGCTTTATTTCTTAATAACCTGCCCACCCAGTCGTGGTCAACCTGAAGCTGCTGTTGCATCCTGGAGCTTGTTAATAGAACAGAGTGACTGGGAATGACTTTGATGGGTTTGATGAAGCGCTTTGTTCCTTTGACATCACTTTATTGTCCAACCTACAGTGAACACATGTAGTGATTTTTTTTCTTATTTTCAACTTTGTAGAAATAGTAAATGTTTTATTTATAACCAAAACATAATTCTAAGGAAACCTAGAGTGGTCTTATATTTGCATAGGTCCTTGGGTAAGCAGAAAATCTGAAAACAAAAGAAAAAAAAACAATAACAAAGCTACTGGTGAGTGGTATGATTTTAGAAAAAAATTAACTGTTACAGTTGTGGGACTATGACCAGCATTGAATAACTTTATTTTGACAAATACTGCAAAAAAATTAAAATAAAATAATAATGATTACATAAATAATAATTTGATATAAAATTTTTATTTTTACTTAAGATTTTTAAGGTGATGTTAAAAACCCAGGGTGATATTTACGGTTTTGAAACTCTAGAAATGTTGTTTTGTTGATAACAGCTTCCAATGAAAATAGAAAACTATATTTGGGTATTTTAGAGGTTATGTGTTAGAATGAGGATGACAAAAAGGACAGAGTATTACAAATTATAAGACAAATTTTGTCTGAACTGGTTACAAACACTTCGGAATTACAAGAAGGGGGGAATTAACATTAATTAAAATTGAGAAATTGTGGTCTTTAGCAGACCTGATTTTTCATCATTATTTTGATTTTTCATCAAAATATTCTAAATATTTTTCTTATTTTATCCTCAGATAAAAACAGGATTGCTTTTCCATTGAAAAAGGTTGCTGTAAGTTGTTCAAAAGAGGGTGACAGAACAGGTATAATATAGGACTGGGTATATGATTTTAATTGGAAATTGTGAAACAGTAACATATTGATTCAAGGTTCATTATATTGATTAAGGTTCACTGAATTTACCAAAACTACTAACTATTATCAAGTCGCCCTCTATTTCTAAGGCAATATCATGCGAGTAAAAATAGCGAATTTGAGCGGCATCCATTACCTTCACCAGATTCATGGCTGTTCTTCTTTTTATGGCGCTTTCAAAAAAACTGAAAGTGATGCTTTGAGGCATGAATACATTATTTACTTTGTTAAACAACATTACATTAAGTTCCACTGTAAGGATTGTTAATTTTTTTTATTCTTTGCTATTTTAACAAAATAGTAAAAGAATATTAAGGCACCTAAAAAAAGCATATTTTATTAGCCTAAAGTATACACTGAGATATAATTTAAAACACACTGAAATTTCAGTATATTTAATAGCTTACTTTTAAATTAAGTTATAAGTGAATTTTAAAAAATTCTATTTTGAGCATGTATTTCAAAATATACACAAAGTATCTTTAAAAGCATATTGTTTCATTGGCACACTTGAGCAAATAATTATTTTGTTCATGTTGGAGCTATTTATGCTTTATTTATTTATGAACTAGGATTTTGTTTGTTTATTCTTAGTTTACTTGATATTTTTTGCATTATTTACAGAGTTTATTTGGTCTGCAAGGCAGCGATGAGCTATCCTCTTCGCCCCAATCACAGCATTCCTCCCACTGCGCATTTTCTTAAAATATCAGAAAACTCACAATCAAAAAAGTAGCTCAGCTCTCTCTTCTTCATTTGTCTGGGAAAAACAACAACTTGCGTTCAGTCGCATAGTAACGAAGGCCAGCACATGGCGCCTGGTGCCTGCACCACCCCACTGTAACCCTGCTACAGACCGAGCCGGGTCTGTGGAAACACATTCACTCTGAAGCAGAGCGGCCAAACAGGCCAAACAGAGTAGAGCCAGTAGGGGCTGCTGAAGTAGAGCCAGTTGAAAAGAGGAATATCTAGATAGGGATATTATGTTTTTTCCTGTTGTGGGCAGCGGGGCCCGGCTAATACCCGTGGTAAAACGGACGGCGGAGTCCGGCGAAACAGGCGCTTAAATTCCTTGACGTGATAGGGACAGGGATAAGTAAAAAATTAGCCAATAGACAGTCTAAAATCAAACGACTGGAAGTATGTCAAAGATCAGGACCTGCACCAAGTAAAACACTTAGATAAATGGATAACAAGTTACAAATTTGACGGTCTAAATTAATGTTTTGATTGTTTATTCTGTTACATGACTTTGTGTTTTTATGTTTGTTATGATGTAAAGCACTTTGAAATGCCTTGCTGCTGAAATGTGCTATACAAATAAAATTTAATTTGATTTGATTTTTTGACTTAGCGACACTTTATTTGATACATTTTGTGTTATTGTGCTGACATTAATTTAAATATCTATTTCTGTACTAGTTTTGTCTCTTTTGTTGTCTCATGGAAAAGATTACGATAAGGTCACATTTTATTTGTTTTTGTTATTGCATTGTATGTTTTCTGTTTAGACACTTCCCATGTGTAACATTTGGAAAAGTTGAAAAATGACCAAGATAAAAAAAAAAAGATCAACTATAAAACAGTATCGGAGTTGCTTTCATTATACCAGAGTTTAATATCAAAGTTGCAAAAAATAACAAATGAACTTTCAGATACACATGAGAAATGCTCAGAATATTATCAGCCATTCAATGAATTGAAAAAACAAACAAACAAAAAAAACATTAGGATCAGTAATTTGTTAAGATTCCAATTCATCATTGGTCAGATTGCAATGTAACAATTCAGAAAACAGACTAGATATCTTAATAGAAATTCAACAAACATTCAGAATAGAAATTTGATGGACCTAATCAGCTTTTTATGGGCACCAGATCATTATTATAAGGGAATAAAATGAGAGGTGAGGCTGCAAAGGCAGCTTCATTTGTGAATTTAGTTTTACATTTTAGTAAAACAGAAATAAAAATTGTAATAAAACAGAAAATGGAGGCGGAAATGCGAAAGCAGTGTGAGAAAGAAAGGAAAGAATGTTGGAAAGATTATATGTACGGTAATCTTTTAGTGATATTCTGTTCCACATTTCATACCAGTGGGTGGCGGTAACGCACCATTACCGTCGTTTGCCAACTGCCAATAACCATCGAAGAAGAAGAAGTCAGCATCGCAGCAAAGCCTTTACTGAAGACTCTGATTTCTGTTTTCACAGGTGGGTTAAGTCCACAAGTAAGAGATATGTCTCATTTTTAAAAGTGTTTTTAAGTCCAGGACAATGTTTTATTGACACAGATTCTGTTTTGAGACATTTCTCTGTGTTAGAAGTGACTGTTTACTGCCGGTTAGCTTAAATGCTAATTACCGTTGCTATAAGCACGTTGGATGTTATGGTTTAATTTCGGGCATGCGCACAACGCTGGAGAACAAAAAGACAACCGTTTACCTGCCGCTTCCACTTCAAAACAGTTCCGTTAAAGTGAAACCTGGAGATGTTGGTATCATTAATTTAGGGCAGTTCACCAAAATAAAGGGAAAATAACCGTTGAAGAACAGCTCCAAACCACTCGTTCATTTTTCTCGGTCTCTGTGTTTGCTACTACGCAGACCCGTTGCCATAGAAACAGCTACACTATTATATCAATATTCAAAAGTAAAAGCCGTTGCTTATGTATTAACCCCAAATGAAGGCTGTTGCCAGTGGGTTTATCCCATGTGCCCAGCGCAGCATTGAAGAACTTCAGTCCCCGGGCTGTATAAATAACAGTCAGAGCAGACAGTCAGCTCCCAGATTGATTTATTCTCCATCTATTTAGGAACCAGTGAGGCCCATTGCTGTTTCCATTAGGGCTTGTCATTTTTCTGAGGCAACAGAAGAAGAGAGTTGAGCTGATTTTTAGAGCCTGATTGGGATTCTTCTGGTATTTAAAGAGCGATGCTCAGTGGGAAGAATGCTGCAGAGTAAACCAGGTTTTAAATTAGTAAATACAGATAAACGTTTATGTAACATCCATCCATCCATCCATCGTCTTCCGCTTATCTGGGGTCGGGTCGTGGGGGTAGCAGCTTAAGAAGGGAGGCCCAGACTTGCGTCTCCCCAGCCACTTCTTCCAGCTCCTCCGGGGGAATCCCAAGGCATTCCCAGGCTAGCCGGGAGACATAGTCCCTCCAGCGTGTCCTGGGTCTTCCCCGGGGCCTCCTCCTGGTGGGACGTGCTCGAAACACCTCACCAGGGAGGCGTCCAGGAGGCATCCTGACCAGATGCCCGAGCCTCAACTGGCTCCTCTCGATGTGGAGGAGCAGTGCCTCTACTCTTGAGTCCGTCCCGGATGACTGAGCTGCTCACCCTATCTCTAAGGGAGAGCCCAGCCACCCTACGGAGGAAACCCATTTCAGCCGCTTGTATCCGAGATCTCGTTCTTTCGGTCATGACCCAAAGCTCATGACCATACGGTAGGAACGTAGATCGACCGGTAAATTGAGAGCTTTACTGTTTGGCTCAGCTCTCTCTTCACCGCGACGGACCAGTACAGCGCCCGCTTCACAGGAGACACTGCGCCAATCCGCCTGTTGATCTCCCGCTCCCTTCTTCCCTCATTCGTGAACAAGATCCAGAGATACTTGAACTCCTCCACTTGAGGCAGGACTCCCTCCACGACCCGGAGAAGGCACTCTACACTTTTTCGGCTCAAGACCATGGCCTCAGATTTGGAGGCACTGATCCTCATCCCTGCCGCTTCACACTCAGCTGCGAACCGCTCCAGCGAGAGCTGCAGATCACGTCCCGACGAAGTTAATAGGACCACGTCATCTGCAAAACGCAGAGATGAGATCCCAAGTCCACCAAAACGGATCCCCTCAACACCTTGGCTGCGCCTAGAAATTCTGTCCATAAAAGTAATGAACAGAATCGGTGACAAAGGGCAGCCCTGGAGGAGTCCCAAGTTGAGGTCAACAGCACACCATCCCCACTGTAAACTGTGTTGGTGCCATACTGCTTCCCCCTCCTGAGACGCCGGATGGTGGACCAGAATCGCCTCGAAGCCATGCGGAAATCTTTCTCCATGGCCTCTCCGAACTCCTCCTACGCCCGAGTTTTTGTCTCAGCAACCACCCGAGCCGCATGCCGCTTCGCCCGCCGGTACCCATCAGCTGCTTCCGGAGTCCCACAGGCCAAAAAGCCCGATGGGACTCCTTCTTCAGCCTGACAGCATCCCTCACCGAAGGTGTCCACCAACGAACCACCCCCTCACTGTCATTGCCCACGTGAGCATTGAAGTCCCCCAGCAGAACGAGGGAGTCCCCAGGTGGGGCACTCTCCAGTACCCCCTCTAAGGACTCCAAAAAGGGTGGGTAATTTGAACTGTTGTTCGGCCCGTAAGCACAAACAACAGTCAGAACCCGTCCTCCCACCCGTAGGCGGAGGGAGGCTATCCTCTCGTCCACCGGGGTAAACCCCAATGTACAGGCGCCGAGATGGGGAGCAACAAGTATGCCGACTCCTGCCCGGCGCCTCTCACCATGGGCAACTCCAGAGTGGAAGTATGTCCAGCCCCTCTCAAGGAGACTGGTTCCAGAACCAGAGCCATGCGTGGAGGTGAGACTGATTATTTCTAGCCGGAACCTCTCAACCTCACACACCAACTCCGGCTCCTTTCCCACCAGAGAGGTGACATTCCACATCCCAGGAGCCAGCTTCTGCAACCGAGGATCGGACCGCCAAATCCCTCGGCTGCCACCCATATCACAATGCACCCGACCCCTTTGGCCCCTCTCACGGGTGGTGGGCCCATGGGAGGTTTATATAACCTTTCAAATAAAATAACCATGTTTATTAATACTAGATAAATAATGATGCAAACAGTGACATTTATACAATGCTTTGTAATTTTGCTCACATTTGCATAAACATTAGCTCATACATTACAGAAATCTAAGAAACGAATGTTTCCAATTTCTGAAGTCTTTCTGTTAATGCAGAATCAATCTATTCAAGGTTATCAATAGTTCATAATATTACTCAAGTGAATGTAAAAAGTACAATGCAGTAAAAGTCAATGTAACTAGCACTACTTACCTCTGAATATAGATAAAGTTATTATTATCCTGTTGTATTGAATCATCACTTGGCTAACATTATCTGCTCAACTCACTGTTTGGAGAAAAAACTGTGCAAAGTTATTTGTCTTTTTCTGTTATGCTGATTCTAACACACACCGGCCTGCTGGTCTGCACAGCAAACATAGTTCTTCTTTTTTTAAAGGAGAAAATAAATGTTTTTAATAACATCAGTTAACAGTACCAACACCATGCAGAGTGGGAAGAGACAGTCGGTTATTTTTAATTGAAAAGTTTAGGCTTTGTCGTGTCTTTTTATATATTTTCCAACACTGAAATATTTGTTCTTCTATGCCAAAGATCACTTAGTCATTTCCTTTTCTGTTTCTATGCTGGACAAAGTTAATGTTTTACATCTGGTCTGATCACTAAATGAGTAACTGTGGTCAATTTATTAAAGTATCTTCTACAAGAGCAAAGATTGTAAAACATATTTTATGCATCAGAGTGAAAACCTTTATGGAGTGAATAGATTTATTTTATAACCAAGGACAGGAGAATTGCAGAAATGTTTATGAGAGTGTGAGAGCTGGTTTCTTGGCATGAAAGGTTTGTTACACAAGCAGACTTGTTTCCCAAAACTGTTTGAGAAAAGAAATAACCCACAGAGCAGCGATAGAGATGCTGCATCAAACCCTGACGACTTGCAATAAGAGGAAGAAGAACCTGTCTGCTTTCCATGAGCTACAGCTGGCATCACTCAAGCAGCTGTTGGACATTTTATAATATCTAAATCTTTATTTTTCCTGTAAAGGATGGAGAACTACAGCGACGACGACGACGACGACTCTGTTACAGTCAGTGTCAACAGTGACAAAAATCCTCTTAAATGTAAGTGACTATACATGATTTAAAGTTTGAGGATTAAAAAGTAACAATATTACCGAAAAGCATTTTATTCACTCTGTAGGAAGTTAGTTTCTTAACATGGGCTGTGTAAGGAGTTGTTTTTATGTCACATGTAAACATGAAGCTTTAATTTTCTAGTCTCATCTGAGAAATCTCTCTGCAAGCCAAGTTTAGCTATATAGCACATTTCAGCAACAATTCAAAGTCCTTTACATGTTAAAAACAATAAAATGGAGAATAGCAAGACTGCAGAGTTACAATAAAGGAAAAATAAACACAATTTTTAGTGTGGTCTAAAATTAGTGATGTTTAATTTATTATTCTAAATAATCCAAAATCAACTCGAAACATGTTTTTAACCTTGTGTTACGTCCTGGTTCGGAAGACCTCAACAAAATCTTGAGGGTTACACCAAAAGAGATTTTCACCCTTTTTGATTAATTTATTTATAAAATAAGTCTAGTGGTCGTGGGCAATGCCACAGGCTGCACCGGTGTGTACGCGTCTCTGTCGGGTCCTCAATCAGGCGCTGGTCTTCCTCAGACCTGGACCGGCTGACCCCAGATACCCCTCCCAGGGGTACAGCTCTGTCTTCTGGTTTCACAATTAGTGACAGCATTCTGTATTTATGATGGCTTTCTGCTTTCATGGTGTAAAGCACTTTGAACATCCTTGTTGCTGAAATGTGCTGTACAAATAAACTTTATTGATTGATTAATCAGTAACTTATCGATTCCATTGTTTGTTTTTTTTCAGCTGTAAAAGAAGTGGAATCATCAACACTAGGGCTCTTTTCTATGTTGTCGCTGTGTTTGGGGCTACTTTGTGTTGCAATGACTGCAAACATCTTCCACAGTGAGTTTCATTTCAACAATAAATTTTAAGTGGCTTTCTGTATCAAGATCAAGATGGCGGATGGTGTGGTCCGGCACGGGAGCTTCCTTCTCCAGTCGCCCCCAAACTAAACCACAGATCTATAAGACTACTGATGGACAGCTTATAGTAGAGAATGAGTTTTTAAACCTTCTTGTTGTCAAAATTAAAGACTATGTGTCAGAAAGAGCTTGTGCTGCTTGCTTCAAACACATTCGACTACGAATTGAACTGTGTTCCAATTCTAAGCAACAGTACATGGAAATCAGAAAGCTGCAAAGGAAAGGAAATGAGAAAGCTGCAAATGCCATTAAAAACCGGTTAATAGTTCTGAATGAGTGCGGGGAAGCTATACCACACTTTGTCTCCCACTTCCTGGATGAGCTGCTGCCTTTGACGTTCAACAACCTGGATGTCTCCATCTTACTTAGAAAGATGGAGCGTTTACATAGCGAAGTTCATGCCCTAAAGCAGTGGTCCCCAACCTTTTTATTACTGCGGACCGGTCGAGACTTGGCAATTTAGCTGTGGCCCGGGGGGCTGTCGGGGGGTCATCAGATTTATTTTTTATTTTTTTTGCCCCGATTTTCCCTTTACGACAATCGTAAAACGTCCTGCAGTGGGTGGTGGTGGTGTGTGCCCGTTAAATATACCCAATATAAAATCGGGCATATTCAACATTGTCTTGGCCCTTTTATTGCAGCCTGTGGGATTTTCCCTGACTGGGAGCGAGAACCATTATGTCCATTATGACACTTTTATTGGGCAGCCTAGAGCCCCCGCTATTGATTGAACCGCATTCGACCAATTATGTTATGACATGGCTTTTCCCGAGCCAATAATGTCCAGAGAGCGTCTGGACATTATTGGCTCGTTTGGACATGCTTGTATTCTTTCTGGAATATTTCTGACTGGTCAACTTGGAAACTAAATCTAAAGAATCCGATCTGTAGTGCGTAATCTGTGCGCCTTTGCTGTGTCAAAGTCAGGCTCTGTCCAGACAGTATCTGGGACCTGCCTGCTGTGTTACTTGGTCTTCATGATGCTCTCTGCACTTTAAACACAACCCTGACACGATCACAGAGTGGGTCCATTTATATGGAGATTGATTACACGCTGGTGGATTATATTAATCAGTTATCAGTCATTTAGGACAACATTGGATCATTCAGAGATCCTCAATGAACTTCTGTAGTGAGTTTGCTGCACTGAAAGTTAAGGTGCCATCTGGTGGAGGTCGAGTGGCGCTACATCTGTAAAATATTACTACCAGCAGCGCATAGCGGCGGTCCAAGAGCGAGAGCAGAACCAGCGTCTTACAGCGCCAGCTCAAGACTTTAATTATTTTTTGGGTTATTTGTTTAGCACTGAAACCTCCGTTATCAGTTCCATAAGTATAACACCTGCTCAGAAACCTTCGTTATTACCTCATTCTTCCGAATAAGCAAACCAAAGTTGTATTTTCCAAGACACAACCCAGAACAGGGATTAGAACAAACTAAGAATCAAGAAAAACTTGATTCTTAGCAATTATTTTTTGGACTCCTATTCTTCCAACCCAGAAAAGGAATTAGACCAGAGGAAACTTACTTATCTAGCAACCCAGAGTTAGAGTATCTAGTTTATATACTTTGGATCAACATTATTAGATTTTTTCCTTTCTTCTTTTGCTCTTTCCTTTGGTTTGTTATTTTGTTTGTATTTCCTTTTAATTTATGTGAAGCACTTTGAATTACCTTGTTGCTGAAAATGTGCTGTATAAATAAAATGAATTTACCTCACCAACAGTTCGCCAGTCCATCACAGGGCAACACAGATACTATCAGAGCAAACATCCATGCACACTCATACCGAGACCAGTTAACTTAATACTGGTGTGTTTGGTCTTTGAGAGAAATTAGGACTACATATCCAAAGAATATGTTGTAAGGGTTTGAGAGAGAAACTGAAAATTTTGATGCTCTCTGATACAGACAGTTTCCCTGACTTTAACAAATTTGTGTGTTTTGATAGTGAGTTTGATGTCGGCCAGTCACCAGGAAAATATCACAAACCTTGCAACAGAAAAAAAGCAACTGGTTGAGGAACGAAAAATGATGGAGAAGAAGATTGAGGAGATGAAAAGAGACAGAGGCTTGAGCCAAGTAGGAGTGAGGCTTACCCAAAAGAAGCTTATCCACGACAGAGAGAAGCTGAGCAATAAAACAGAGGAACTTAACAAAGAGAGAGACGAACTGAGCAAAGAGAAAGAGGAGCTGAACAAACAGAAAGAGGAGCTGAGCCAAGAGAGAAACAAGCTGAAAAATGAGAGAGAGAAGCTGAACAAAGAGAGAGATGATATGAGGAAAAAGAAAGAGGAGCTGAGCAAAGCGAAAGAGGAGATGAACAAAAAGAAAGAAGATCTGAGCAAAGAGAAAGATGAGCTGAGCAAAGATAAAGAGGAGCTGAGTAAAGAGAAAGAGGAGCTCAGCAAAATTATAATAGGGGATGAGGATCTCAGAAAAGAGAAAGAGAAACTGAGCAAAGACAAAAATGAGCTGAGGAAAGAGAAAGATGAGCTGAATAAAAACAAAGCAGAGCTGAGCAAAGAGGAAGAAAAACTAAGCAAAGACAAAACAGAGCTGAGCAAAGAGAAAGAAAAACTAAACAAGGAAAAAGACAACTTAGGCAAAGACAAAAAGAAGGTGAGCAAAGATAAAGAGGAACTGAACAAAGAGGAAGGCGACCTAAAGAATTTAACAACAGAGTTGAGCAAAGAGGAAAATGAGCTGAACAAAAAGACAAAGGAGTGGAATAAAGAGAAGGATAAGCTGAACAAAAAGAAAGAAGAGCTAAGCAAAAACACAATGGAGCTGAACAAGGAAAAAGAGAAGCTGAACAAAAGGAAAGATGAGCTGAAAAAATTGAAAGTAGAACTGAGCCAAGAGAAAAATGTGGTGACAAACAAAATGACCAAAGAGAAGGAGGAGCTGAACAAAATCAAAGATGGTTTGAGTAAAAAGAGAGCAGAGCTGAGCAAAACAACAGATGAGCTGGGCAAAGAGAAAGCAGTGCTGAACAAAGAGAAAGACGAATTGAGCATACAGAAAAGGGAGCTGAGCAAAGAGAAAGACGAACTGAACAAAGAGAAAGATGAACTGAACAAATACAAAAACAATCTGAGCAGAGAAAAAATGTTGCTGAACAAAGAAAATGATGAACTAAGCAAATACAAAGACAATCTTAGCAGAGAAAAAATGGAGCTGAACAAAAAGAAAGATGAACTGAGCAATAAGAGAACGGAGCTGAACAAAGAGAAAGATGAACTGAACAAAAAGAAAGACGACCAGAGCAAATTGAAAGCAGAGCTGAGCAGGAAGATAGAAGAGTTGAACAACGAGGAAAAAGATCTGAATAAAAAGAACAAAGAGAAAGAAGAGCTGGAAAAAAAGAAGGTGGATCTGAGCAAAGAGAAAAAGAAGCTGGACAAAGAGATAGAAGAGCTGAACAAACAGAAAGTCGATCTGAGCAAAGAGACAGAGGGGCTGAACAAGGAGAAACAGGAGTTTAGTAAAAACAAAGAGGATCTGACCAAAAAGAAAGAGGAGCTAAACAAAGAGACCATGAATCTGAGCAAAAAGACAGACCAGCTGAACAAAGAGACAAAGGAGCTGAACGAAAAGAAAGTGGATCTGAACAAAGTGAAAGTGGATCTGAACAAAGTGAAAGTGGATCTGAACAAAGTGAAAGTGGAGCTAAATAAAGAGAAAGAAAAGCTGAACGTATCGATAAAGGAGACAGAGAATCGATGCAAAGAGAGAGATGGCCTGAAGATCTTCTACGACTACGTCATGAAATTTGAAATATTTCCAGTTTCTGAGCTGTGTCCTCTAGAAAGTAATTATATTTCTAGACTACCTTTGAAACTCTTGATTATTAATTTTATTTTTGAAATATTCAACTAAGTTTTTCAAGGCACAGCTGACCATTATTATCACAGGTCGAGTGCTGAAGGTCACTTTCCTGACAACAAAGTGAGCCAGTAAAATTGATTCATTAGCAACAGGTTAACAGCCAATTTTTGCTTTCAGAGAATATTGTTTTCTTAGTGAACCCTGTGGTACGCCACTTCTGACTAGAATGATATCGTAATTTAATCACCTTCCAATATTGATCTCCAATATTGATCTGCACTCGACCTTTAAAAGCTTTGCTTGAGTAACTTTGATGATTGAAATATTAAATAAGTAAACGTGGATTTCTTTTAGAAATATTTTTGTTTTCCTTTTGAGATTTTACCAAAGTTTCACTTTATTCTGCTCTTTCCCCTTGTCTAGTGAGACCAAAGTGCCATAATTGCACGAACCACGAGAAATACTACAAGGGACACTGCTACTATATTTATCCATATGAAATAGGTTATGCAAACTGGGACCGAAGTCGACAGTTGTGTCAGATTGAAGGTGGAGACTTGGTTATAATTAATGACCTACAGGAGCAGGTAAAACAAAATGCCACATCTATTCTTGAAGTTTAAAGCTTAAAGCCTGGAAGTTTCTGAAAGATTGATCATTCAAAAATACTGACTAACATGTACTAATTGAATCAGTGTCTCCTAACTATAATTTTGTGTAAGTCAGAATAGAGAACACAAAATAGAGGTAAGTGTTACTTTAATTCACAAGGAGTTCTGAAATTGCAAGACAAAAAACCTTTCAGGTCATTTAAATTGTTTTCAGTATCTGGCATTTGGGATAAAAGGCCATAAACTTACTCTGGTTCTAACTCTGTACAAAACCTCAACATATATGGAAAACATCTTTATTGACTTTAATGAGCTTTTATCTCTTATAAGCACCAATTATGACTGTTTAATAATTGTGGGAGATTTTAACATCCATGTTAACAAGCCCAAAGACAGAGGGGCGAAAAAACTGTAATTTGTTGGTCTAATTCAGCATGTTAAACATTCAATACGCAATCTCAGACACACACTGGACATGATTATCAGTAAGGGTGTGAATATTTCTAGTGTCTCTGTAACTGATGTCATCCTGTCTGATTATTTTGCCGTTATCTTTTAAAATACTTTCTCCATTGACTCACTTAGTATAACAGCCACCATCACAAAACATTCTTTCACAGAGAGCAGAAACATTTAATCAGCTATAGTTCATCTTGCCTTTATGTTGTAACCATGAAGATGAGTTTGTAAATGACTTTCATTCTAAAATTTCAGAAATCATTGATTTCATTGCACCCACTAAAGTGAAGGTTGTGTCTTGTAGGATCAAGTCTCCATGGAGACATGCGAGATATCTTTGTTTGAATAGGTAACGTCTCAACAAAGTGGATAGAAATTGTGTGGGGTACCCCAAGGTTCAACCTAGGACCCCTCTCTTGGTGTGTTCACACTAAACACATTTTGAGCGTCAGGCATGTCTTTACATTGAAAGTCTATGTGGAGCATCAAACGCGTTGAACGCACTTGACATGTCAAACACTCAAAGCGCTCCAAGGGATTCGTATTGCACTTGTTAGGTGCTCTCCACCTGCCTCATTGGATCTCCACCTGCCTCATTGGATCTCCACCTGCCTCATCGGATCTCCACCTGCCTCATTGGATCTCCACCTGCCTCATTGGATCTCCACCTGCCTCATCGGCCCTCCACCTGCCTCATCGGCCCTCCACCTGCCTCATTGGCCCTCCACCTGCCTCATTGGATCTCCACCTGCCTCATTGGATTTCCACCTGCCTCATCGGCCCTCCACCTGCCTCATCGGATCTCCACCTGCCTCATCGGATCTCCACCTGCCTCATCGGCCCTCCACCTGCCTCATCGGCCCTCCACCTGCCTCATCGGATCTCCACCTGCCTCATCGGATCTCCACCTGCCTCATCGGTTCTCCACCTGCCTCATCGGCCCTCCACCTGCCTCATTGGCCCTCCACCTGCCTCATTGGATCTCCACCTGCCTCATTGGCCCTCCACCTGCCTCATTGGCCCTCCACCTGCCTCATTGGATCTCCACCTGCCTCATTGGCCCTCCACCTGCCTCATCGGATCTCCACCTGCCTCATTGGATCTCCACCTGCCTCATCGGCCCTCCACCTGCCTCATTGGATCTCCACCTGCCTCATTGGATCTCCACCTGCCTCATCGGCCCTCCACCTGCCCCATTGGATCTCCACCTGCCTCATCGGATCTCCACCTGCCTCATCGGCCCTCCACCTGCCTCATCGGCCCTCCACCTGCCTCATCGGATCTCCACCTGCCTCATCGGATCTCCACCTGCCTCACCGGATCTCCACCTGCCTCATCGGCCCTCCACCTGCCTCATTGGATCTCCACCTGCCTCATTGGATCTCCACCTGCCTCATTGGATCTCCACCTGCCTCATCGGCCCTCCACCTGCCTCATCGGATCTCCACCTGCCTCATCGGATCTCCACCTGCCTCACCGGATCTCCACCTGCCTCATCGGCCCTCCACCTGCCTCATTGGATCTCCACCTGCCTCATCGGCCCTCCACCTGCCTCATTGAATCTCCACCTGCCTCATCGGCCCTCCACCTGCCTCATCGGATCTCCACCTGCCTCATTGCATCTCCACCTGCCTCATTGGATCTCCAACTGCCTCATTGGATCTCCAACTGCCTCATTGGATCTCCAACTGCCTCATTGGATCTCCACCTGCCTCATCGGCCCTCCATCTGCCTCATTGGATCTCCACCTGCCTCATCGGCCCTCCACCTGCCTCATTGGATCTCCACCTGCCTCATCGGATCTCCACCTGCCTCATCAGCCCTCCACCTGCCTCATTGGATCTCCACGTGCCTCATCAGCCCTCCACCTGCCTTATTGGATCTCCACCTGCCTCATCGGCCCTCCACCTGCCTTATTGGATTTCCACCTGCCTTATTGGATCTCCACCTGCCCCATTGGCCCTCCACCTGCCTTATTGGATTTCCACCTGCCTCATCGGCTCTTCACCTGCCTCATCGGCCCTCCACCTGCCTCATTGGCCCTCCACCTGCCTCATCAGCCCTCCACCTGCCTCATTGGATCTCTACCTGCCTCATCGGCCCTTCACCTGCCTCATCGGCCCTCCACCTGCCTTATTGGATCTCCACCTGCCTCATTGGCCCTTCACCTGCCTCATCGGCCCTCCACCTGCCTTATTGGATCTCCACCTGCCTCATTGGCCCTCCACCTGCCTTATTGGATTTCCACCTGCCTCATTGGCCCTTCACCTGCCTCATCGGCCCTCCACCTGCCTTATTGGATCTCCACCTGCCTCATTGGCCCTCCACCTGCCTTATTGGATTTCCACCTGCCTCATCAGCCCTCCACCTGCCTCATCGGCCCTCCACCTGCCTCATTGGCCCTCCACCTGCCTCATCAGCCCTCCACCTGCCTCATTGGATCTCCACCTGACTTATTGGCCCTCCACCTGCCTCATCAGCCCTCCACCTGCCTCATTGGATCTCCACCTGCCTCATTGGCCCTCCACCTGCCTCATCGGCCCTCCACCTGCCTTATTGGATCTCCACCTGCCTCATCAGCCCTCCACCTGCCTCATCAGCCCTCCACCTGCCTCATCAGCTCTCCACCTGCCTCACCAGCCCTCCACCTGCCTCCACGTAGACTTTGAATGTAAACCAGACGTGCCTGACACTCAACACGCGTTTGGTGTGGACATACCATCATTACTTGCTGAACATTTTCAGGGTAAACGGACTAATGTCCCAGCAAGATTTAGAGAAACTCACCGTGTGTTTATCTCTAGTCACATTGATTACTGCAACAGTGTCTTTATAGGTCGGTCTAAAAAATTAATCCTCTATTCAACATTACAATGTTGATTGTTTTAACACTTAAGAAAATGTAATGATTCAATATTTAATTGTGTGTTCTATGACTTCATATTTTTGTGTATTTTGATATAAAGCTCTTTGCCTTTTTGCTAAAATGTGTTATACAAATAAATGTGATTGATTAATAGCTCGAAGTAAAAAAGATTTACGACAATCTAAAATAAAATCTGTTCACAGGAATTTATCAACAATCACACCAAACAATACGATTCTGATTACCATGGATACTGGATAGGGTTACATCATTCTCGACGCAAATGGTCCTGGGTTGATGGACGTAGGAACTTTCTTGAGTAAGAACTATTTTCTAAAAATATGTATATTTGAAGCTGCACTATGTAACTTTTCTAGAAAATTTTTACATATTTGTTGAAGCTGTTGCCATATCCTAACAGTATAGCATCAGGTAGATAATACATGAAAAAATTGAACTCCTCTGCTTTCTCCCAATGCTCTGAGTGCCAACTAGAAACAACCAATCAGAGCCTGGAGGCGGGTCTTATCGCTGTCAGTCACAATCTAGTGTGGTGACGCTCCTCCCCTTAATAAATTTTAATAAAATATTGTCACAGGGACGTCACCATATTGTAAATGCTGCTATGTGTTCTGGATAAATGATGTCCAAATGTACTAGCTCTGTCTAGCCAAAACAGTGATGAGTAATGTCATTGAGCGCGTTGAAGTCAATGGAAATATAGAAATCACAAGGGGTAATGAGGATGAGGAGAACCAAACAGAGGAAGAGGATGGAGTTGGTCATAGGAGCTGCTGGTGTTTTGCTGCTGCCTTCAGCTTCTTGAACAGTGAATGACACAACTCTGGTCAGACTGTGTGATCTGGACAGTAGTTCTGTGTCCGGACCGGTAACAGCAGTTTTGGTTCCGGGCTTCTTATAGTCAGATTGGTGGTTTCATATTCAGTATCAGCAGCAGTTTAGCTCCGTTAGCATTTCAAAGAGCTTCCAGCTCCGCCTACCTAAGCACAGCATTTATTTTTAGCTTGCCAAGGTAACGGTCACCTGTTAGAGCCTTTGTGACTTTGCTTGTACAAATGACTCAAAGTCTTCTGGAGAGAAATGTTGAGAGCACAAATGTAGGTCCTTTGGATGTTGTGTTCAGGTCCAGCTCTCTCCCTCAGCGCTCTTCTTTTTTTCATGTAGGAATTTATTCAGATTCACCTCACTGTTTGTTCTTTTTAAATTACAGCCAATAGTGACACAGTGTGGCATTATGTAAAATTACACCAGTCAAATGCAATATGATAAACAACTCAGGTAAAGTTAGCCTTCCTGTGTTTACATTCTGTACTGTGGTAAAAATGTAAATATATTTTCCACAAGCTTGTAGAAGAGTTAAATATACTGAGTGACAAAGACTCCAGGATCTCCAGGACTTCTTCTAAAACCAAACCTTGGAGGCCTACACCAATCCAGGCCTTCACTGGTTAAGTCAGGGGTGATCAAGAAAAAAAAAACCCTGATTTGCAAATACATGCAAAAAGAGATTCTGTTCAGAGGGAAGAATCATTTTTAGACTTTAACATTGGAAGTAGGGCTTTATGTTGAATTTAAATAAAATATTTTGGTTTATTTAAATGTTTTACTTTTGTAGTGTCATTTATTTCATTTATGGGGTCGAGTAATTTTAGATTCAACTGTAAAAACAAAAGAACATTTAGGGTGCGGCGGTGGCGCAGGACTGAAGAGCCCTAACACAGACCCCTAACAGCTATCACAGGTTTGAGTTCTGACCTGTTGATATTTCCCTCTTTATCACAACCCACTTTCCTGTGCACTTGGAGTCAAAGATCACTAGAGCCAAGACAGTCCTTTGAAAAAATGTGATCTTTAAAATCCGATCTTCCAAGTTTGTAAAACGGCTTTCATTTACTTTGAGTCTGACTTCTTTTCAAGTGTGTCTTCATTCATACAGAGACAACAACACATGCTAACAGTTTTCAGTTTGATCTCAAGCTGCTGTACCATTTTTATTTGTAAATGTTCTCAGGTTCTGTTTCTGTCTTAAAGGTTCTGGATTAAGGGGATTCCTCACATTGCAGGAGCAGCACTGCATATGCCACAAAGAAAAGCCAGAGAGAGCTGGAGAGCAGAAGACAAAAGAAAGGCATACAAATTCATCTGTGAGCGTCTGGAGAGTTCTTGGCCCTTTCGCTGACACTGTTCTCTTAAAGCTTCAGTGAGGATCTCAACTGTGTCATCAAATATCAGTGAATCTCAAAAATAAAAACTCCTCTGAAAGTTAAGTTTTAAATTGCAGTTGCTGTAGTTCTTCCAACATGGCAACTGGGATTCTGTCTGCAGTCACTTCTGTAGGTTTGTTTTCATCCACCTCGGAGCGGACCATTTATTGTCCATCCTAATCAATAAGGTCCATTTCTGACACTGTTGATTATCTCCAGTGGTTCCATTGCTTTAGGAACGTTCGCTTCACAATCAGCAGGTTCTTCCGCTTTGATAGTAGGAACCTTTACATCTTCCAGATGTGACCAGATGTTAACATAACGGAATATTCTCTTTTTTTAGAACTTAAACTTTATTAATTTCTACAGAGCAATTGCACATCCATACATCAGCAGTAATTACCACAGGTTTTTCCATAAGACGATATGTGAAATAAATTAGTTACACTTTTACAGGTAATTAAACATTTTAAAAATAGGATGTATTAAAGAAATAATCTAATATATTTTACTCTAATTCTGATGTTCATCTCTCTCCTAAATGTGATTATATAAGAGCTCTCTGCTCTATTCTTTTTATGTTTAACAATCATGAATCTATCTGAGTGATGCAGTGGCACATGAAAACTGAAGCCACTCTTAGTATGAGCTTTACCAAAACCAAAGGTTTTATGCCAAATCATAATGGAATATATTTTAAAAAATCGTGTTCTCTTATTTTTAGTCTTCACAGAGCAGGAGGCAAACAGGTGGATGAACAGCAATTTACTTACATGTGAATATTGTTTTTCACCCAACCACTAAGAAATAATAAATATGTGACCTGAATGTCTTTTTAGTTTAATCTGTAATGTTTACAGATTTTCTGCTTATGTTCTCATAAATCCGTCATATTTTGAAGCTCTTGCTGTTTTGTACTAAAGTGGAAACGATTGTAAATCTGAAGCTAAATCACTTTTGATTATTTTATTAGTTTGGTGCTTTCTAGTTTTTAATGTAAAGATGAATTTAGTTTTACCAGTTGTAATTGTGTCAGTTTGAGAGGGAGCCACCAGAGGGAGCCATTACACACTCTTCTTTTTCTGCTGACCAGATTTTCAGTAGAAGAAACTTTGTCTGCCAAAAATCGATCAAATTCACCTGGATAAATAAAATAACTGTAGATCTGTTATTGTGTCATTTTTATAAACTTTTATTTGTTACATTTAATGAAGGATTTCACGATGCATTTCCCCTGGTTCGTCTTAAACAGCTTTTGGCCTAAATACATTTATTATCTGGTAATCTTTTTTTATTTATTTTATTTTTTTTTACTTTTTTAAGGGAAATTGATTGTTGATTTAGTTTGATATTTTCTTTGTCTTTCATGATTCATTTTGTTTCCCATATTATCAGCTTTCTTTAATTTTGTTTTTTGTTTATTTTTCAAACATATTTACCAAAGTAAATAAATATAAAAAATATCTACGATAGTTTAATATTTTTGCTTGTATCGCAGCAATAAAATGCTTTTTTAAATATTCCCCAAGTAAAACGTGTTTTATTGTGAGCTTATTTTATATTTTCATACTTTAATCAGTGTCTGAAGAGTGTCCGTGAGTTTTACCTAATTTTTGATGTGATTGATCTACTTTTTATAACAAGACTGTAAAACACGGAAATCCTTCTGCTGATTACGTCATCAGGGTCAGACACTGATTAATCGATCTCTTTTTAACAAATCCATACGTTAGGTGATTTCTAGCTGGATGACGCGGTGACCAGAGTTCATTTGACGCTGTTATTACCTGCAGGGGAACAAAAGGTGAGTCATGCGCAAAGTCCAGCTGACCAATCAGCGTTCAGGATCGACTCCAGGAAACGTAGTCCAGTCGTTCTCCAGCACCTGCTCAGCCTGCAGTGAGACAAACAGCTGCTCCACCTGAAACTAACAGCTTCTCCACCTGAAACTAACAGCTGCTCCACCTGAAACTAACAGCTTCTCCACCTGAAACTAACAGCTGCTCCACCTGAAACTACTCCTGGCTCTCTGATCGGGACGGTGGCGCACAGCAGCGATGGTTTGCGGAGGATTCATTTGCACCAAGAACGCGCTTTCTGCGCTCAACGTCGTTTATGTTGTGAGTACCTCTGACGAAATTCCGGAGTTTATCTTTGGTTGGAGGTGAAAGACTGGAAAATGATAACCAGGCTGTTACCAAGGTAACAGTGGTTTTACCTGCTGTGTTCAGGTTCCCGCGGGATCTGTATTCAGTCTGCTTCACTTGGAGTCTAACTACGTAATTGTTGTTAAACATGAGGAAATATCTGGTTAATTGGAGTCAGTTTTTTTTGTTGTTGAATATTAAAAATTCAGAAAAAAAATGTCATAACACCAGGTTCAACATCTGTGGGGATTTAATTAAAGAAAGAAGCTAATATTTATAGACACTAAATGTCAGTCATATTGAAACCAGTGACGTTGCTGCCTCCACAGTGACGTTGCTGCCTCCACAGTGACGTTGCTGCCTCCACAGTGACGTTGTTGCCCCTCTGTTAGTGGGAGCAGTGGCTCATGGAAGCTGAGAAGCTGTTTTAAATAAACACATCTGTAAAATTTAGACCATTTACACAATAGGTTTGCTTGGGGCAAACCATTGAACCAAACTGAAAGGTTTCACTGGGAACCTGCACAATGACAAAGTTGTGCGGTTGGACGAACCCACTCAGAGTGCTGGTGTGATGGAGAGGGAAGCTTGTGATGAGCCGGTCATCTCACCAGTTCATGTGAGTTTTTTTTCCCATTTGATAGTGATAAAGTTGTACCAACATGGAACCGGTAACTATGATTACTGTTGATTACAGTAACCATGGTTACTGTTTCTGATTACCATTGCTGCTGATGTTAAAACATCTCAGCTTCCTGAGAAGGTGGAGGCGCTGGAGGCTTTATAATGAATAATTTCGGTGTCTGGTGAAGATGCTCGGTGTCTGTCTGTGTCTCCACCTGCTCAACCTGCTTTCCCTGAAGAACCAGAGGCTTAAAGCTGGGCTGTGGCCGTCGCTGCGCCCAATCAGGACGCTCTCTGACCGCTGTGTTCATTCCAATTCTTTCCTGAAATCAGACTTTTCCTTCTTTCTATTTTTTTTTTTTTTGGCCTTGCATTTTTCATAATCTGAATGCAGTCAGACTTCTGTGAATGACTCGTGTCCCCAAAACCACCTGCATGCAACAGCTGCAGGGGAACAAAAGGTGAGTCATGCGCCTTTTGATATATTGTGATGCTGAACCGTTCAGCGAATTATAAACTAACATCAGTATTTTAAAGTTTATTCTCTGAGCTACAGGGATCCAGTGGAAGAACTGTAGAACTGGGTGATCTGCTCCATCGTCCTGGTTTTAGTCAGAACCCCAGCAGCAGCGTTCTGGATCAGCTGCAGCTGCAGAATTTTTACATTTTTTTTCTAGTCAGACTTGTACAGATACTGCTGCAGTAATCAGTGTGACTAAAGATAAATGCATGGATGATGCTGAGACATCAGTCCTCTGATCCTAAAGATGTTCTTCAGGTGATAGAAGTCTGACTTTGTGACCATCTTTATGTGGCTCTGAATGTTCAGGTCAGAGTTCATCACTTCTCCCAGATTTCATCCTGATTTCTGGTTTTCAGCTGTAATAACTGAAGCTGTGTGTGACTCCAGTTGTTCAGTGACCTACAGGTCGGATGAATCCAACTCATTCGTAAAGATCAGATGCATATTTGGATTTAGGGCCACATATTCAGGTGGCGTGGGTCGCATTTGTAAAAATCAGATCTGTGTTCACAGTGTCATGAAAACCACTTCAGCTCCAGTGTGAGCGGAGCCTGAGTGGCACAGATTGGATTTTTTTGGGAAGGCAAAAGGATTGAACTGAGCCGTTTGGAGCGCTGTGAAAAGGCCAGCTGTGGGTCGCATGGGGGAAAAGTGGATGTGGGTTGCATTTGCTAGCTGTGTGTATGTAGCCTAAAGTATGTAGCCCCCAGCAACCCTGACCATGCCTGTTCCTTCCTCCTTATCGGGTTTCCTTTTCCACAGGAAACACTCAGTAGCTACAGAAGGTCAGTCTACCAGCTGCCAGCACAGTGACTCTTTGTTTGTCCACCTGTTGTGTGTTTTTGGACAGGATTATAAAGGGACATTGAGCTCAACACCAGCAGGTTAAAATGCATCACAAAAACCAATCTGCATTAAAAAGCCTGTTTATTCATTTGTAGCTTCACTGAATACAATCATTTAATTTAAGAGGCCAAACAAACTAACGTTAACTGACCAGTAACATTTAGGTTTAGGACGTAGAACCAGAACCAGCCTGAGCAGAATCATCATCCGGTCCGATTTGGAGTTGATCTGCTGATCATTTGATTTTTCACTCAGAACAAAGTGACCCACGTACAACATGCATCAGAAACAAATAATGTACATTTGAGTCAGGTTTTTGTATGTAAGTATGTTTTTCAGTCATTTTGTTTCTTATATATTTAACAGGTGTGTGTTACCTGTATAAATGTGTTTCAGTTTCATCGTTTAACAATAACATAACTCTGAAAAACATCAGGTCCTTGAGTTAAAGACTGAAGTCACATTTTGGTATTTCTGTGATGTTTGGCTCTTTGTGTGCGTCGCGCGCTGAAACCGCAGGAAGTTGGCACAACACAAACTTTCCCGCCACGTTCATTTTTCTACCTGTGTATAAAACGTGGCGTTTTCTGCCTGATTTCTGAGCCAGTGGCCTCCTGTTCCCCTCAGATGGTGAGTTTGCTGATGATCGGGGTGGCTGCCTGGGGGAAATGGTTCGGCCTGGTCTCCAGCATCAGCGTGGTGGCGGCGGTCATCGGAGTGGGCGTCTTCCTGCTGCTGGTGGCCTTCGTGGGGCTTTGCGGCGCCCTGAAGCACCAGCAGGTCCTGCTGTTCTTCGTATCCTTTAAGACGGTTCCGGTCCACGGTTCACCTCCACACCTTTCAGGTTGTCAGAGTTCCTCAACCTCCTCTAGTACATGATGATCCTGTTCGTAGTGTTTGTGTTGCAGTTCTCCATCTCCTGCGCCTGCCTGGCTCTCAACTCGGACCAGCAGGTCGGTCCACGTCTCTGCTGAATTCAGTTATTCTAACATTTAGTTGTAAGATGATGATTTTTAGATTATTTTCCTCCTGCAAAGCTTTAACTTTTTACACATGTGGTTTTACAAATAGCTGAACTTTGTTCTAGTTGGTACAAACTAATCTGATTAATCGCAATGATTTAATTATTTTGCTATTGAATTAATTGGAGCAGAAACGTCTGAGGTTTCACATGTTGCTGGTATTTTTTGAATCCTTTGCTACAAATGATCACTAAACAAATGCTGCTGCATTTTAGACAAGATATTTTTCTTCTTTTAAAAACAGTTATTTGTTGTTCATCTATTAATGTATAAAAACGATTTAAATGATTAAATGACAGATCTGCAGAACGTACCAGTTTTGTTTTATCCGATTTAATCTTCAGAATAGTCAATTTTCTAGAAATAATCATATCAGTGCTCCTGACATCTGAGTCCTCTCCAGGTTTTTTATCAAAAGGTGGAAAACAGTCCTGGCTGAGGAACAGGACGGTTCTGTTGGGTTCTGTCAGGTTCTGATAGACGACGTTGGGTCATGTAGAACAGAACTGGGCGACGACCCGTTTTCAGGACAGAATGAGCGGCTGCTGCTCCTCATGTCTGTGTGAAAACAAATTCTGTCTAAGAAAAAAATAAAACAGCTTTACAAGAACAAAGTCAAGTTTTAAGAATAGTCTATTCTGGTAATATTATTACAACTTGTAATATTTTCTATTTTAATATTATCTTATTCTCATATGATTCAGATTTTATTCTCTGGTTTCTCCTAATGTTATCATGTTTGACTCGGTTTTAATCGGCCCTGATGCTGCATTAGAACCGTTTCATTCAGACGGCTGAAGTTGGGTTTCATGTCCGGCTGTGCGAATTTCATGTCCAGAACCAGCTGCTGGAGGTCGGCTGGAACAAGTCCGAGGCGACCCGGGAAGACGTGGAGAGAACTCTGGACTGCTGCGGCTTCTCTTCTGTTAACCAAAGCGCCTCCTGCCCTGCTGTGAGTCCAACCTCTTCCTCCTTCCTCCCCTCTGCTGGAACTCGGTGTGTTTTCTCTGACTCTGTCCTGCCGCCGTTCAGCGATGCTTCGCCACCCCGGAGTCCTGCAGCACCTGCTCACAGATCCTGCAGCAGTACGCCGGCGAGGTGCTGCGCTTCGTGGGTGGCATCGGCCTCTTCTTCAGCTTCACCGAGGTCAGTCTGTCTGTCCGTCAGTCTCTCTGTCTGTCCGTCCGTCCGTCCGTCCGTCCGTCCGTCCGTCCGTCCGTCCGTCCGTCCGTCCGTCCGTCCGTCCGTCCGTCAGTCTGTCTGTCCGTCAGTCTCTCTGTCTGTCCGTCCGTCAGTCTCTCTGTCTGTCCGTCCGTCCGTCCGTCTGTCCGTCAGTCTGTCCGTCAGTCTCTCTCTCTGTCCGTCGTCAGTCTGTCTGTCCGTCCGTCAGTCTGTCTGTCAGTCAGTCTCTCTGTCTGCCCGTCAGTCTGTCCGTCAGTCTCTCTCTCTGTCTGTCGGTCTGTCGGCTGATCGATGTGCCTGCAGCCTCGATGCCTCCAGTCGGGGTGAAGCTCAGTGGACATTTAAAATCTCTTCCTGTTTGTTCCAGATTCTTGGCGTGTGGCTGACCCACAAGTACAGGAACCTGAAGGACCCTCGATCGAACCCCGGAGCCTTTCTGTAGCCGCTCTGACCCGAGTGAACCCAACATGCACTGCTGTGATTCCTGTGGCTCTGTCTGTGGAAATGTTTTCTGAATGTGCAGCGGTGACTTTAATTTGATTCACTGCAGAATCTGTTGCATCCGTCTGATCTCTGCTCTTCTGTGTGTTTACATGCATAATGTCGCCATCAGTCTCTGTTGAAGCTCGTTGTCGTTTTTTCTGTTGGAGTTTAAAGTGGAAATGAAGTTTGATGCACAAAGTCCCTTTGAGTTGAAAAGAAAATGAATTCCTCTGAAAGCAGTGAAGTAAATTTTCTCTGCAGGTTTTTAAAGTAATTTGTTGTTTAAAACTGAAGGAATAAATGAAGAAATAAAGATCAGTTTGTTTCTTTACTTCTAGAAGCTTAAAGGCCGTTAAAGGTTCTCAGTTTGCCTCTGTTGTCATTAATTGGGGGAAATTCAGTTTTATTTGATTAAATATTTATGTTGCTCTTTTTTTCCTGATTTGATGACATTGAAATGATTAATGAAATAAATGAGCTCAGATTTCTGGTAAGTAAATTTTTAATGAAATAAAAACTGAAGGATCCAAATATTTGTGGATCCTAAACGGGATTGTGATTAAAACCGGTGACCTGCGTTCCCTCGTCCCCCAATGTAAGTGGATAAAATATTATTTATCTTAACTTGAATATATGAATATCTCAATGTCTGATTCTCTTGCATGAAGGGCTGAAACAGCTGCAGCATTCACCTGCACCTTTCAGAAGTTACCATGGAGACCGAATCACCATGGAGACCGAGACCCCTCACCGGTTCTGTTTGCTCCATTAGGCCGCGCCGGGCCTCTAACTGCTGCAGTCTAACTGGACTGCAGCAGTTTTCCAGGGATCTGATCTGAGATCAGCTTCAACCGGTTCCACCAGGAAGTGTAAAGTTTAAACACTCCTTCTGCAAACAGCTGGTCGGACGGGTCGGAGGGGTCGGACGGGTCGGGACTGAAGCTACGGGAAAATAAGAGTTTCTTCGAAAATACAACATCCTCGTGACAGCTGCTGATTTCTCTAAAGTTTGTGGAGAATCTGTACTTTTCCTGTTCATCCCCACAAAACACAAATGGACGCAAAATTTGTTTCACTGATCAACCTGTAAATAAGAAATCATTTGAGTCGATTTCAGAAGGAACTTTTAACACATCACAAATAGGAATACTAACAAGATTAAATAAGTTTTATATAAAATTATTCATAAAATCTATCCTAAGGCGAATGTTCATCCTAGATCCAAGAAAGAATTTGAATCTGTTTAGTGATTCAGATCCGGAAACGTCTCCACCTTGATGCTCTTGATGCTTTTTGGCAGAATATGTTTGACTTTATCCACAATACAGAAGCAGAATTTATGCTTTTATGGAAACGTCTTATCTGGCCTCACTGGTGAAAGATGCTTAACTAGTCTGAGTTTCTCATGAATCTTTTATTACTGTCTAAATATATTCATTGTTCCAAATGCTCTGACAGGAAGCATTGCTTTAATGGGTTTTAAAATGAAGTTAAGTTTTATATCCAGACTATGAAAAAAGCTAAAAGTAATAATTACTAATTAAAGTTGTGCTGCATTTAATAAATGTACTGTTAGAAACCTGCAGTACATTCCTGTTTCTCTGGAAGCATTCAAACGTGTCACACAGTGAAGCTCCTCATGTCTGGTTTTATGACACTGGGTCGGGTTGGCAGGTTGAATTCCTGCAGCTAAGCAGGATGTTGACTCCTGGGCGGTCCAACCGGTTCACCGAGCCGGGCTCGGATCAGCTGCTGCGCTGCGTTTGTCTGAGTCGCCTCATAAAACTACATGTAAAAACAAACCAAATGTTCACCTCAGAAACATTCCCTAATAATCCTTTATTTTACATAAATTGCAGATACTTTTACATTTATTTTTATGCCACCTTTAGTGACAAGTTTACTAATATGAATTTAAAACTTGTTGTTAATCATTTTTTAAAATCCCCTTAAAGATATTGTGTCAGATATGAGTTTTCTAACGTTTGACAAAATTTAATTTTTTTAAAATTAAATATAAATAAGTCTGAATGATTTAAAGGAGCAGTGACACGTCTTGACTAAATATTTCTTTATCAAAACATAAAGGGTGAGAGGCGGGGTCGCCCTGGACGGGTCGCCGGCCCATCGCCGGACAAACGACCTGGGAGGTCAGAGGGAGGAAACCTGGAGAGAACCCACCATGCTCAAGGTCCCGGAATCGAACCCGGGACCTTGTGCAGCCCTCGTTTTAAAAGTAAAATATCAGAAGAAAATGAGTTTTGAACGTTTTATTGCAACTTTGAACAAAAATAACACTTTACAGCATTAATTGCTTTTTTTAAAGAGTTTATTTTACAGTTTGTCCTTTTCTAATTATTTTGAGATTAAATGTTTCACTTTTCTGCAACCTTTGTTTGAGCCTTCAGCCTTTTGGACTCCATTATCGCTGCAGTGAAGCGTCAGGCTGAAATATTATGATCCTCATTGATAAAAGCATTTCATTTTTGAAAAGAGGAAATATCTCACACCAGAGCTATAGAACAATATCAATACAAATGAAAGGACTGAGCTTAGACCAGTAAACAATATGTATATAAATGTGTGTGTGTGTAGCCCATGACTTCGTAATTTTGGCCTCTATGGCAAATCTGTGAAGTTTGTTAAAAATATCCTGTATGTTTTATGCCATCATGCTGCTGCAAGAAAACATTTTTTCACACATTTACCAAGAGAGACGGTTTTAAAACCTTCATATTTAAAGTTTCGGCTTTTACAGCTTTTATGAATTATAACTTAAGCTTTCTTTTATACAGAACAGTTGGTTTTTCTGTTTACCGGTTATAAACTGAGTTCTCAATATAAAAAAAGAAAACAGTCGTGTATTTAAACGAAGGTTTTTATTCGGTTTCCTGTACATTCATGTACCAAACAGCATCACATTAAAGTCATCGTGTTTGAAGATGTTAAGAAAAAACTAATCAGACGTACGCTGATGATTTGGGTGCCTAAAAGCAACAGCAGCTCAAGGATCCAAACAAAGGAATAAGAAGTGTGTCAATGTGTGTTTAATGGAGGCCGATTTCTCTGCTAAAGTTGGAGCAAGAAGCAATAAATAGAAGAAGTTGGTAGTTATGTTAGAGGATTCTCAGAATGTTTCTGGTTGATTAGTGGAGGATTGGAAAATAACTCCGTTAGTTACATTCTTTAGTCGACGTTCTGCACAAACTCCATCCTGGACTGAACTGAGTTGATTCATCGTTTTATTCCTTTGGAGAAACTGAAGATTTTTTTCATCTTGTTGTTGAAATAATAAAAAAATAAAAACCACCAGGAACTGGCAAGAATTCATTGTTTCTATTCATGTTCAGGAAATTCAGAAAATCATTTATTCAACATTTATCAAATAATCAGCTGTCAAATTATGCAATGTACTGTTTCACCACAAGAGGGCACTAAAGTGTAGCTTTACAGGTTTCTGATCTGCTGTTGTTCTTCCTGCTTCCCACTGAGTTCGTTATAATCAGTAGTTTCACGGCTTTAGACCGACTAACAGCGTAAAGAACTCTGGATCTACAGCAGCTGGAGCCGATCCGTTTTATCCTGAAACTTCCCAAAAGATTTCCTGAAATAAATACTGGAATTTGCCTCTCGTGCTTTCGGACCAACAGAGAAGAAAAACGCTGCAACTTCTGCACACGGATGTGCAACGTGACAGAAACCAGTTGATCATGATTCCTGAATCTAGTTTGTTGAAAGCGGATGTTAAAGGAGCCGCCTGCCTCTCTGTTGGCCGGAAAGCGGACCCATCAGAACCCGGCTCCTCCTGGAGTCCAGCAGCTCTCTGGGTTAAAGCGACAGCTGCTGGCCGATCCACAGAAACCAAAAGGAAATGCAAACGAAGGGCTTTAATGCTGCAGGGAGGCGGTTAGGAATCAGGAGAGAAAGCTCTGTGTGCGTTGGGGAACTGCTGCGAGTTGAAGTCCGGGTCTTCTCTGACCCGCTTCTTCACGTCTGCTTTCACCTGAGGGGGAGAGAAAACATCAGGACGCTCAGCAGCACAGAGGCAACATGTTCAGAGTCAAACCTTTTGACTTATTCGATTTTTAAGATAATTTTTCTGTTGAAAAGATTCAGTTTGAATTAAGTGACTGACGGGGAAAAAAATGTAAACAACAAAATCATTCATTTAAAACAATTTGATAAAGTTTCATCAGTTTATATTTAAACAAATATAAGTCTGTGCATAAAACTTAGTAACTTAAGTTACCAGTGGCAGGTTAGTTACTCCTGGTTGAATTTTAAAACTGTTGGTCTGTTTTAAACCCAGACAGAACACACACACACACACACACCCACACACACACACGCACACACACACACCCACACACCCACACACACACACCACAAAACAATAACTTTCACAGTTTTGGTCGTAGTGTGTGTGTGTGTGTGTGTGTGTGTGTGGTGTCCAGAAGGAGCAACACACAACCCGACTCCACTCACCAACATTCAGACTCCAGACAAGAAATCCCCAAAAATCCACCAAACCACACGTGAATTTAGAGTAAACAAACATGGCCGACGATTTAGCGGTAACGGCGACAGTCTGAGTCATCAGCCATGACAGACGCACCAGGAGGAAAAGATGTTGGGTGGAGGAGTGGCGGTGCTGCACCATCCGGAGTAGTTCTGGGTTTTATTAACTTTTGTTAGATTGTTTAAATGTTTCTGTTTTATTTAGCTTCACCGGTTAATTCTAAGATATGTCATGTGGTCAGAGTCGCGTCAGGCTGTGGCTGAATGAATCTTATTGTTACCGGCTACATTCATTTCAGTCTAAATCCCGTTTGTCCCGGTTCTGATCCTCCTCACATGACATGCTGAACAAACATTGTTGCCACATATCGACTAGACCAGGGGTCGGCAACCCAAAATGTTGAAAGAGCCATTTTGGACCGAAAAAACAAAAAACTGATCTGTCTGGAGCCGCAAAAAATTAAAAGCTTTATATGCGGTTTATAATGAAGGCAAAAGAAGCTTTAAGTGTTTGTATTAGCTATTAGCCTATTATCAAAATGACTAAGTGTATACATAATTAGCATTCATGATTACATGTTTATTTTCCTGCTGTGCGTCCTGGACAGAATGATGGACAGAATGATGGACAGAATGATGGACGGAATGATGGACGGAATGATGGACGGAATGATGGACGGAATGATGGACGGAATGATGCACCACGTTACTCTGTTGTATAATGGTGCTTTAAGTTTACCTTCTGTTAAAATATTAATGTTTTATGTTTCGTTGCATTGATAAAACTAAAGAAATGCTATAACGAAATCAGATTTTTAATATAATTTTTATTAGGAAGATCGACAGCGAAAATGTCGTTTTTTTTTTTTCCTCCTGGAACTTGTAAAATCTGCTCCAAATGCAGTTTGCATAACGTGAGCCTTATCTGGGCAACAAACGGAGAGCAATAAAAACACAATGTCCAGGTATAAAATGAAACAGCAGCCTTTTGAAAAGGTAAAGTATATAAAATTAAATTAGTTTGATTACTGTGCAAATGCCAAGCAAGTCATAAAACAGCAGCTTCCTTCTCATTTGACACGCAGCCATCATCGGACCGGAGCAACAAAACAATAATATCACTAAATGTCTTTCTAAATATATACTGACAAAACTCTCTAATCAGTTTATAAAACATCTATGTGCCTCTGTCAGGATTGTGTTCTTATGTGTTTAATGTCCGGTCCTCTTTTTGTTATTTGACAACTTCTCGCTACAAAGCAAACCTTCAGGTAATCCTTCTGCGTTGGCAGTGAATGTAAATGATTTCATCCAAGAATTGTAGAATCTCTCATCGGCCATTTTCCTCTTTCCCCTTTGCTCTCCACACCCCTCCACCACACACCCCTCCACCACACACCCCTCCACCACACACCCCTCCACCACACACCCCTCCACCACACACCCCTCCACCACACACCCCTCCACCACACACCCACCACCACACACCCCTCCACCACACACCCCACCACCACACACCCTCCACCACACACCCTCACCACACACCCCACCACCACACACCCCTCCACCACACACCCCTCCACCACACACCCTCCACCACACACCCACCACCACACACCCCTCCACCACACACCCCACCACCACACACCCCTCCACCACACACCCCTCCACCACACACCCCTCCACCACACCCCTCCACCACACACCCTCCACACACACCCTCCACCACACCCCTCGGAGTGTTTTCCGCAGCCCTCTGCCTCGCGCCACGCCCAGCTAGAAGAAACGTCACAGGCTATGACGCAAATCTTCGTTGACAAAAATGTTGAAACACATTTTTATAGAATTGGAAAATGTTAAGACTGAGTGTGTCATGTTTGTCCTCCTACAGAAACCATATTAAAACAAAAAATATATTTCCCAACCACAACTTTTTCCATTTTCAAACATTTTTGAAAAAGCTCCAGAGAGCCGCATGCGGCTCCAGAGACGCGGGTTGCCGACCTATGTACTAGACAATCCTCCATCTCTGGTCTGCAGGAGACCTTCGGTTGCCATGTCAGCTGTTCTTTGGGATTCCCCTCCGTGCTTACATCACCGCGTTTCTGATTGGCTGATTGGCAGGCTGAAGCTGTGCTTCTGCAGGCTGTGCTCTCATTGGTTGACAGGGAACAACAACACACGCTGCGATGTCGGGCCAAGACCGACCCACATGCTGAATATCCCAGATTTTAGACCGGAGCGGACCGATCTGACCGGTCTGAACCGGAGTGGACCGAACACACGCAGCAGGACGGTTGCTGCCGATGCTCTGACATTCAGGCTATTCTAAAGTTGCTGAGGAGAAAATCAGGACAAATTTCACCATCATTTCTTCTAGTCATTGGCTGATTTGCTTTTTCTTAAATAAAACAATATCAAATAATTATTGAAAATCTGATTTTATAAAAAAATTAAGCTGACAAAAAGATTTTTGTGCATTTTGAACCGATTCAAAATTCCCAGGACTTCCCTACAGACAACGAAGAACTTCTTTCACTTCCTGTTGAGTCCGTCCTGACCTGCTCTGAGTAAGCCTCCTTCACTTCCTGCGCCTCCAGGTCCGCCTGCAGCTGCTCCGGGGAGCTGATGGGCCGGACGCCGGCGCTCCTGGCCGCCTGGCCCACCGCGTCGGACAGGGAGAGCAGGCTGCCGCCGCCTTGGCCCGTCTGCACACAAACACACGCCGTGCTTTAAGAAGAGCCGGACACACTGCGGCCGACGGCTCCGGCCGATCCCAGTACCTTCCTGCGTTTGGCCGGCATCCCGTGCAGGTAGGCGTCGGATAACGGCGGCTGAGCCTTCATCTTCCTCTGAGTCATCATGTCACAGCGGATGATGGGAACCCACTCCTGCAACAAGTTATTACCGCCTTCAGTCAAGTCTGACTGGGAAACGAGTCCCTGACTTCTGAGAAGTCATATTTTTCAGTCTACAAATGAAACATCGAGTGAATCATCTGGACCTTTTCTCTCTGAGCAATCTGGATTCAGTGTTACAGAACATGGAAATTGTTTTGAAGCTTAAAACACTTATAATTCACAGCTGATTTTACTCATTAGTTTTGCCAATCAGGTGACAACTTGCTGGTTTGAACAGATAAATGATTGATTATCTCAGTGGGATTTGACAGAACTAACAGGTTCTGTGATTCAGGCGGATGAACAGCAGCATCTGACCACAAAGGAGAGGAAGAGCGATGAAGAGGAGTGGTCTTACCGGAGGGACGGCTGCCGCCCAGGTCTCCGCCTCCTCGCTGCCGCCCTCAGCTCCCGCCGCCGCCACGTCGCCCCCCAACGGCGCGGCTCCGCCCGACGCTCCCAGGTCTCCAGGCAACACTCTGGTCTCCCTTGACGACGCAGCGGGGGTGTCGTGGGACACGGACATGGCTTCCTCGGCGGTGGTGGCAGCTGCGGGTGAGAGAGTGTCTCCGATCTTGGGAGAAGGACAGAGACGTGAGAGACGAGGCGGGACGGCGGCGTGCGGACGCAGGAACACGTCGGACTCACCGTGGCGCTCTGAGCCTCCTGCTCGCCGCCCGCCGAGCTCCGGTCCCTCTGTGGAAAAAAACCCAACACATCTAATATTTATCAGCGCCTGAGGTAACATGAGACACAGCAGGGCAGATAAAAGGGTGAGCCGGAGCGTCATGTGAGGGGTCAAAGGTCAGGATACCTGTGTGTAGACAATGTAGCTCTGGATCTGCTCTTGGGAGACGGGGATGTGCTCCAGAATCACCTGCAGCCGCATCGTCATCATGCCGGTCATCCAGTTCACCAGGCTGGGGTTGATGTCGCTCGACATGCGGCGCTGCCAAACAGCAGAAGAAGAAGAGCTTCCTGTTTAAAGCTGCTGGCTCCTCACCGCAGCAGGTCAGAGGTCAGCCTACCCCTGGTTCAGGGTGTGGCGGTGAAAAACAAACAGACCGGCCCTTTAAATGGGCGGGGCATCAGGTTAAAGGTCAGCTACCTTTAACCTGCAACAACATGCAGATGTAATCTGCTGCGTTTCCTCAGACACAAACTTTCCAATTCTTTGAATAAATAATTGATCCTGTAAATAATTGATACCTACAATAAATCAAAGTTCATGTGTGACTGAATTAAAATGTTTTTTTGTAAAGGTGACATATTGTAAAGGTAAATATTTAACATTACAATGTGAAATGTTTTTACACAAAGTCCCGTCCAAAGTATTCACACCCACTGAACTTTTTCACATTTTCTTGTTGTCTTGTTAATTAAAAATACGTAAACCCAAAGGCAAATTAAATGTTATCATAGCTCAAATCTGCAGAAGGCCATTTGTGGACTGTTATGGTGGAGAAGTGAAGGACCTCCAGTAGCAGTCAGTCTTGCAACGAAACTGAAGAGCCCTCTGACTGAAGACTGTGGCTGTATAACATTGTCATGACCATCAAGACAAGCTAATGGCCGATATTCCACAGCAACATGACTCCATCAGTTGTTAGCTAGCTCTGCTCATCCACCTCCTTTGCTTTTGCCGCTCCTCTTTACATCTGACTGTTTGGTAGACAAACGTTGGCGTCAAAGAGATGGTTTGAACTTCCTCCTTCTCTCTGAATCTCCTCTGGGATTTGGGGAACAAGTTCAGATTTCATTTGAACTTTAGATGCTAACCAGCTGCTCTCAGCTGTAAAAACGATACCTTGTTGCCACAGTTACGCATCGTAAACACAAAAAGAGCAACAATCCTTCCAGGATGCAGCTGGAGGAGAAGCTACAAATACTTCAATCTGACAATGGAACTGTTTTCCATGTGTTAGAATGGCCTAGTCAAAGTCCAGTCCTCTAAAAATGTTCTTGCTAATTTTTCTGGCTTTTAGCAAATAGAGCAAATTCTCTGAACAGGAGAAGTTTAGTCTGATTTAACTTCAGATGTTTAGGTTTATGAAAATATCTGGTTTCAACTGTAAATAATATTTTCCAAATTTAAGCTTTCAATCAATTGTTAGATTGGACTTTAGTCCAAAACTGTGCAGTTTCAATATCAAGCACTTTTAAGGACTTTATACAGAAATCCAGAACGTTCCAAACTTGAAGACACGTCACTGATATTCAAACATACTGAAGGATTTCAGGCGCCTGTTTGAACCCTAAAAACTCAGCAGCTGCAGTGAAAGGAAGGGACTAAAACCTAAACCACACTATCCAGTTCTTTATTCAAAAAATAAGGGTGATTTTTGATTCCTCCTCGTGTTTATACAATAAACCCATTAAAACACAAACATGCTTCATACTCACTATCCTGTGGTTGATGACGTCCGTCAGCGCTCGCTGGTCTCCTCTCAGGCAGTGCAGGTTGAGGGCCAGACACTCAAACAGCGCCTGGTTGCACATCTGCAGCAGCCTGGGCCCAAACGTCTCATCTGGACCAGAATTATCCCAACATTAATAAAGATCCAACATTAAATAACAGCTGATTCTGCCAAACTGCAGCCGAGCCAGCAGGGGGCGGTGTGAGGTCAGGATTACCGGTGCAGCGCAGGATGTGAGTGGAGATCTGTGTCAGCTGCTGCCTGAAGAAGGACATGTTGGTCTGAGTGGCGTCCACGCCGTCCAGCACCGAGACGGAAGACTCCCTCTGCAGGAGAGGAGGAATTACTGCAGCTGCTTCCATAAACTGATGGTGGTGAACCGTCACAATAAAAGCTGCCACAGCTTCAGGATCAAGTTTGTTTTTAATAAAATATGATGGGGTGTCGGTTAATCATGCAAATGAAAATTATTGAGCCAGTTTTAATTTACCATAAATTGATTGATTTATTGCTTATTCCGACAGGCTTAATATCTTATATTTTCACCAATCAGAGTTAGAGTGAATTTAAATATCATGGCAGCCAAAACAGATAGAAATAACCAAGTTCTCTGCCGTTAAATTACAACAATATTTGGCATTTCAGTTGTACAGCATGAATATAGTGAATAAATGTTTTTTTTAAACATTCAGTGTGAAATTAAACTGAGATTAAAACCATGTTGTTCTACAGCTGTGTCTCTAGGGTCATGTTACACCCCATCCCGCCCGGAACCCTGAAATGAAAACACCACAGGGTTCAGAACGGCAGAATGAAACTCACGAAGCTCTCAGTGATGTACTCCTCCAGATCGTTGACCAGGCTCTCCGCAGCCGCCTGCACAGAGAACACCAGAAGAAGAAACATGAGCCTCCAGGTGTTTGATTGCACCAATCAGAGAGGATTCGGTGAGCAGTACGGACAGCGATGTTCTGGTCCGTGGGCTCTCTGCCGCTGAGGTAGTTCTGGGTGAAGAACTGGGCCAGCTGGGGCTGGATGCGGCTCAGCGGCTGGTGCTGGCCGTGCAGCAGCAGCACCAGGTCAGACATGGTGAATGTCTGGCACACCAAAATCAGCAGCTCTCCGAAGAACCCTGGGAACCAAAAACACAGAAATGACTTTAAACCCACCGCAGAGTTTCTTATTCGCTCCTACCGCCGAAGCTACGATTAAATCGGGTTAATCTCATCAGCCCTAAATGGATTCATCGTCAGCACAGCGGATGAACCGGAGGGCGTTAGCTGCAGCGGGGGGGCCGACCTGTGGGGTCCTCCTGGCCGTTGAAGAGGTTGGTGGCCTGCGACAGCCGCTGCATGAACTGGGCGATGCTCTCGGTGTCGTTCTGGGCCTGGCCCAGCGAGCCCATCATGGTGCTCAGGACGCCGCGCATGATCCCCGTGAACAGTTCCGGGTTCACGGACTCCGCTGCGGCCGCCGCCGGGTTGGCGCCTGTGGCGGGGCCCGCAGTGGGAGGAGGGGGAGGGGAGAAGATGGGCTGGGAGGCCTGGAAGAAAACGAAGAGGGTCAGAGCCGGTCCTGGAACGGCTCCAGCGGATCCGAGCAGCAGAAAGCCGCCCACCTGCTGCATGAACTCCGTCATGCCCTGGATGAACGCCGGGACGCTGGAGGTGGTGACGGTTATAGATGGGGCCGCGGCCGTAGCGGCGCCGAGCCCGCCGGCGACGCCCAGGAGAGAGCCGAGGAGCTGGCGCAGGTCCGGGGCCAAGTCATGGGGATCGCCGCTGCTGCTCTCACTCTGGGCCGGCGCCGTGGGCGGCGGGCTCTGACCCGACGTAGAAAAAGAAAAGGAAGTGGAGGAGGAAGTCTGAGAGGAGGAAGAGGAGGAGGTGGAAGTGGGTGTGGAGGAAGAGGAGGAAGAGACGGTTTGGCCTGCTGGAAACACAAACAAATAGTTAATTATCATTAGTTTATGATTATTTAAAGAGGTTTAAATTTAAAGATGAAAACGTACCCATCTGACCCGGCATCAGAAGCTGCCCAACCAGGCCGCTGATCATCTGGTTGAGGGCAGCCGGGTTGAAAGCCTGGGGGGCAGAAATAGTTTAATGACAGGGTTCTGACTCTTTTCCCACAGGAAAACTCAACCTCTTTTCAAACTTCAGCACACCTTACAGATTTAAAGCAATTCAAATAAACTAAAAAACTGGTTCAATTGACTGTTTTTTATATCATTTATTACAGTTATTCAGTGTATTGAACGGATTCTGCAGCAGGGATGAGATAAACTGAAATATAACAAAATTTAATGTTGAAATCTCCAATGAAATCACACACACCTGACTGAAAAATCACTAATTTAACAGGTCAATTCCTCCAATTTCAATAATGTTAACATATAAAATATATCTATATTTAGTCCTGATGACTCAATATAAACCATTGAGTCATCATAAATCATAAATATTCATTGACTGAAACAATCCGTGTAAATAAAATCCCAGCTCCATTTAATTCTTGGTGATTCCAACTAACCTAAAGCAAGCGAAGTTTGGTCTGATTTATCTTCAGACTGTGAGAAAAAAAAGTGTGAAAATGTCTGGTTTTATCTGCAAGTAACGTTTTCCAATTGATAAAGCTCTTTCAAAAGAAATGTAGCCTTTTCCAAACACTTTGTTGAAATTCAAGCATTCTCAAGGACTTCAGGGCCTGTAAGCTCCCACCTGTCCCGGCTGCTGGCCCGGCATGGCCGCCCTCACGTTGATGGTGGTTCCCCGGGTCCCGAAGGTCGGCGGGGGCATGCCGGCGGCGAAGGGGGGCCGAGAGAACACCACCCTGGCCTGGGGCTGTTGGGGTCCAGCCTGGGAGGGCGGAGGGGGGGCAGTGGGGGTGGTGGTGGGCGTGTTGGGCCCAGTGGTGGTGGCTGAGGAGGTGGGAGTGGAGCTGGGGGGGGTGGGCTGCGGCGGGACGGGCTGGCCGGTGGCTGCGGCGGTCGCAGCGCTGGTCGCCACAGCGGCTGCATACTGGCTGATCTGCTGCATCAGGTTCCGCATGAAGTCTGGAGGGAGGCCCCCTAGAGGGTGGAGGCCAGAATGACGGCGTTACGAAAATGGAGCAGAGTTACTTCTGCTGTAATTCAACATCTGATTTCTGAGTTACTGGAAACAGACTAATTATTTTAAACATAGAGTAAATCAAAAAATCCTGAAATGAAAATCAGATCAGCATTACCTGCTTGGCCGGGCATTTGCTGTCCACCTGCTGCAGCGTTTGCTCCAGGGCCTGCATGTGACAAGAAAACGCTTAAATAAAGTGAAAATAATCCATTTCTCGAGGAAATCACTGGAGTTTCTCTGTGACTCGGTTCTGTTGAGCAAACAGCCGAGCAGCGACACACACACATCTCAGAGCTTCAATCAGTGGCAGGGAGGGGACAACACACCGTCCGCGTTCATCTGCATCATGACCACCGGGACTGCCTGGTGGCTGATCCTGATGACCCGGGAGCCACCCTGTCCCTGTCCAGCCTGCTGATTGGCCGTGGTAGTCTGTGAAGGGGAGGTCTGTCCCTGACCTGCCTGCTCCGGCTGGCCGCCGGGCTGGGTGGGCGGAGCTTGTCCCTCAGTGCTGTTGGCTGCAACAGTCACTGTGGCTCCCAGGTTCATCTGCGGAGAGAGGTCAGAGGTCAGCGGGGCTCAGGGCCGCCGGCGGGGACGGGCGCGGCGCCGCCTACTTGCACTGGGATGTGATGGTGCACGGCTCCGGGGAGGCTGACGGGGCTGCTGTAGTGGGAGAACGGGCGGACCACGTGGAGGTGGCGGGGAACCGGGCTCATGAGGTTCAGCCGCAGGTCGCTCAGGGCAACCAGGGCGTTGCCCAGCAATCGCAGACACTCGCAGATCTGAACCAGAGTCCTCTGGTCATCCTCTCTCTCCTGCAGGAAAAACACAACAAACAGGCAGCAAACATCAGCACCGCAGCTGCTGCAGCCATTTTAACCTCTGCTGTCCGACACTTCGGAGGTCATCAGAAGATAAACATAAAACTCATCATAAATCACCTAAAATATTCAGCTTATAAAATATGTTCAATTTCTTAAGAGATATCACTTTTACCTGAGATTAAACTTGTTGTACTTTCTGAATAACCTTTACATGATGTCATGGTTTAAATCATGGCAGAATAAATTAATTGTGATGAATTGATTACTGAAACTAATTTAGTAATTGATTAATCGTTAACTGGAGGAGCCAGACTAAAAAACGCCATTTACTTAAAGAACAACTCACTCAGAGCAGTAACTAAGCTAAAACTGTACAGAAATATTAACATTTTGTATTTTAGATAAATCTGTTGAATCCAGAACTCAACTGCAAAAAAATTAAATCTCCTAATAAGCAACTTTTACATCCAATTATCAATCAGCCAATCTAAAAAAGAATCCCCGGATCAGCCCTGCAGCGTTTTGATCCAGAATATACAGAAATGTTTCACACAAACAGAAAACAGAGGAGCTGCCTGTCAGCAACGCAAAGGTTTCACTTGTTCAACTACATTTCTATGAGATCTGATTATCATTAAAGATCCAAAACATAAATAAAGTTTAGCTTATTAAATGAAAAACATTCATGACTTCTGACCTGGGACCAAACAAAATCATTTCAAGGGCCACACTTTGGACACCCCTGCTCTAAAGTTAATACATTAATATCTGCATGCTGTGAGAGACCCGTACTGTGTTGTTGTTGTACTCTGCGCCGGTGGCCGTCTCCAGGATGCTGTGCGCTCGCTGCATGAACGGCTGCAGCCGCTCCTCCACCCGCCGCAGCTCAGACAGCATCTCTGCCAGCTCCGCCGGGCTGGGGTGGCTGCAGCAGGGACAAAAAAACACAGCAAGCATTTTAACATCCAGGATCTATGACAATGATCAGCTGTGTAAGACTTTACTTCTGGAAGCATGACTGAATATTTTACTAAACTTGCTCCTGAGAAACTGAAGCAAACCAGAGGAAATCCCTCCGTTCTGGAGTTTCCAGATTATCTGAACCTAATCTCCATGTTGGAGGTGAACAACCCATCCCCACCTCGGACCCGGCTGTGGGGTCGGTCCCTCAGACTGGGCGGAGGAGGACGGCGGAGGCGGGGGCGTAGTCGGGGGTGGAGAGGTGTCCATGGGCTGGGCGGAGGGAGATGGAGTGGAAGTGGTGGAGGAGGAGGAAGGAGGCGGGGGAGCAGCAGCAGCAGCGGCAGCAGCAGCAGCAGCGGCAGCAGCAGCGGCGGCAGCGGCAGCAGCAGCGGCGGCAGCAGCAGCAGAGGTTTCGGTTTGGGAGGATGAGTCAGTGGTCCGACCCTGAAACAGAAACCAGACATGAATGAGGATGCTCTTCCCACGACTTCCACAAATTAAGTGAATTCAGTATCAAATGTCTGCAAAGATGCAAATCTTTCACTGTCTTTCCATTCGATGCTGATTTTTAGGGTCACGATTCGATTCAGAAACAGTTTGTATGTTAAATTATATGACAATGTAAATAAAAGACATACAATTTAAGAGCATTTTAAAATTGAACCCAGAACTACAGAATTAATTTTTTCTGCAAATCTAAATGTTTGTGCAGCAAAAGTTCTCATTTGTGCAGCTATCAGTTTAAAGAGATTAAACATGTTTGAGGACATCATCAAAGGTCAACCACCATCCACACAGGATCAGGAACATTTGGAGTCAATCAACTGCTACAAATATTTTAGCTGCACAAAAGTAGCACATTGACATCACATTTACTTTGATTTTGTAAAACTGTATTGGCTGGCTGACCTTTAATGACCTCTGTAAACATTTATTAATATGTTTAAACTGGTAGCTGCAAAAACGAATATTTTTTGCAAACAGTCAGGTGCTGCGTGACCTCTGGACGACCTCTCACCTCCATCCTGTTGATGACGTCCTGGATGTCTCGCAGCAGGTTCTCGGCCAGCACCAGCCTCAGCCTGGGCTCGCTCTGGACCGGCTGGTCCATGTCGATGTGAACGTTCACTGAGCCGTTGCTCTGCAACAGCAGCAGCTTCAGTCAGAGGGACGCTCCACACTGACAGGTTACAGGAAATTGAGCGGGTGGTGGAGCTTACCCCGGTGCTGGTCGTGACCCTGGCGTTCCGGGCGTTCTCCCCCATTCCTGACACCATCTGCTGCACCGTCATCTGCTTGAAGGGGGAAAAGAAAAAGAGTATTGGGAACGCTGGACGACAAACCTGGAGCTGCAAACATTAAATATTAAAGGTTTTCCTGAAATTAAACATTGTTGAGTTGAAATATGGTCTAATATCCTCCCAAAGTGATATTAAATGTTTTGTTTATTGCAAAATATACGATTTCTCAGCATCGACTTTTCACGCCAGATGAATGAACCGAGACGTTTCTTGTACATTTAGAACCAGTTGAACACATACCTTAACTATGTGTGATTGTTTGGAAGGAGGAAGCAGAGAGGGGAAAATATTAGCAATAACAAAGATGAACAAAAAGGTTTGGTAAAACATTCAAACAAAGAAATAAATCACAAAAAACAGCTCAGAAGTATTATTGTTTTTCTCAAACATTCTATTCATCTACATAGAAAATGATCCCAAACCTGATGCAAGTTTATTGTTTACGTTTTATTTTATAAGTAAAAGAACGAGCTGTGGTTGATTTATTCAAACACAAACTTAAAGCTATAATCTATCTACCAATAAAATGCTTCAATATAAAATGATGCAGTGAAATCTACAAGTGTTAGTTGATTATTATATCTGTTAAATATGTTTCAGAGAATTCACAAATAAACTGGGAAAGTGAAGTTCTCATATTTAATCAAGTGCAGCATCATTATATCCACTGAGGTTTTCCTTTTAGCTCAGTCGGTCTGCAGTAAATTGCAGTGATATAACATGAGTATTATTAATGAACTCTGTGCACATTTTGAAGTATTGCATTAGAAACAGTTGGTGGAAACAGCAAAATCTGGAACATTCCTGCAATAAAAAAAGAGTTAGTGCGCTAAAGGCTGAAGAATGGAAACATTTGCAGAATAAATCTTGACGTAGCGAACGCTGCCATCCACTGGAGGCTCTGAGCCTTACCAGAGGCACAAAACCCGGAAAGGTCCAAACACTCAGAACCAGAGCAGGTCTGTTTCTCTGAGATATGCGATCCGAGCCAGTTATTATTTTAAGCTCTTATGTATCAAAATGTCTCATTTATCAGGAGTTTGTTCAGTTGTTTAAATTAGGAAGGAAGCTCCAGGTGGAAACACTTTGACCCACTTAAGGCTTTTCCTCACTTTCTCATGCCTGTTTTTTAATCTGCAACAACAGAAATGTTGTTTGAACCTGTTGAAACTGAAAACTGAAGTGAGTCATGCTCCTTCTCGTTTGTCTGGAAATGGTAAACTCCTGACTATAAAAACCTTGTCTGTTTGTGACTCGGTCTCTGGTGGCTCCAGTGTTTTCTACCTGAGAGCTGCAGCTTCCCACCAGATTTTAATCTGCCTCATAATCTCGTCTTTTCCATTTCGTTTCTCTTGTATTGAAAATCTACCTAAAGCAACCTGGAACCACCGGATGAAGACGGGCTGACGAGCGTGGCTGTTTTTTCTCTGGTTGTGGTCTCCCAATGGAAAACCCCACTGCCCACTTGTTTAGATGTTGATGTAAAATTTCATTATCAGTTTCTATCTGCAGCTTTCCCACAAACAATCTGACATTAACACCCACTTCACACTGAGATCGGCACATTGTGCAGCATGGGAATCTATGTGGCAGCTGTCGGTCTGCACACAGAAGGCAGAAATAAAAGGTGTGATCCACTGATACTCATCTGTACTGAACTTCATTTTATTAACTCATTTAAAGCAGTGTGTGTGTTAAAAGCAAAGATTTTCCCACTGCATAAATGACTGTTTTCTTTTGGATTTGTTAGTTTGTCAGGATGTGGAACAATAAATAGAATCCAACACTCTGGAGACATCTGGACTGTCTTCAAAACGTTAATCTTGTTTTTAGATTTTGAAGCAAATGTAAGCACAGTGACTTAAAAACAGTCAATTATGAAGTGAGAGAATTGATCTAATCTTGTGAAGATAAACATGAACAGGAGGAATCCATCTTGCTCCAGACGCAGACTAACCTGGATCTGCTGGGGGTCCATGATGTTGACGGGGAGGTTGAAGGTTCCTAGCATAACGTAGCTGTTAGCGTTGCGGTCGTGCGGCACTTGGGACGTTCCCTGGGAGGATGAGGACGGGCCGCTGTCCGCTGAGGTTCCTACAGACCCCGGACCGCCCTGGGAGGGTGGAGGCGGGGCCCGTTCCACCAGGTGGATCACCTTTCCACCCACATCTGGGTATAAAATAAAATTAAAAAATGCCTCAGCTTCCATACAGAGGGGAAGAAAACCGTTACAAAGCAACTAAATCCTGATTTATTTATTACAGTTTCTCTAAAAAATACAACAGAACACAAAAAAACCTTCAAATTTTTCCTGACTCACTGTAGTCTGCAAGCGTCCGTTCATCCTGCAGCACTCTGCCCTGGTAGATGAGCCTTTGTTTGTCCACAGGAATGCCCACTGAAGTAGCGATGTGCTCCTTAAACTCCCTCACTGTCAGCTACAAACAGTGGGACACAAACAAATGAGCGAAGGCTGACAGGAAACAGAAATGTGGAGCAGAAACCGAGTTTCTACCTGAGAACCAACAGTGTAGGTTCTGCTCTGGGAGTCTAGAGTTTTCACCGTCACTTCTATGTCTGAACTTTGTTCTTCCATGATGTTCCTGTAGAAAACATGGGAAGAAAAGACATTCCTGGAACATCAAAGTCAATAATAATGCTCATATTTATTAAAGAACAGTTGATAAAATCTCCAGGCGTTTTATTAGACACCATGTTGGATGGAGGCCATGAAGAACCAGTTCAGGGCAAAAGGTGATTCAACATAGAACTATATCGCCAATATATCTTTATTTAAATGTTGCTTATAAAAAATAAAAAAAAAAAAAGACTAACAGACTAACATTAGTTTGGTATTAAACATCATCCAGTCCCTGATTAACAACGGTCCATCAGGAGATTCCAGTTCATTACATTCATCCATCCATCCATCCATTTACTTTCGCCCTTGTCCCTATTGGGGTCGGGAGTTGCTGGTGCCGATCTCCAGCTGCGTTCCGGGCGAGAGGCGGGGCGAGAGGCGGGGTCACCCTGGACAGGTCGCCAGTCTGTCGCAGGGCAACACAGAAACAAACAGGACAAACAACCATGCACACACACACTCACACCAGTTTATTACATCTGAAATTAAAAATTTCTGAGATTAACAACCAATAATTTCTGTTAGCCTGACAAAATAGCACATGCACAGGATTCCTGAAATACATTTCAAATGCAAGTGTAGAGTTTAATACTGTCCCCGTTTGGGCTGCGGGGTTAGAAACAAACCAGAATATGTCTCCATTAGAAAGCTGCAAAGCGTCATTAACTGATCCTCTTCTTGGTTATGTAGAGTACAGAAAAACAAGTGGTTTAGCTTTTTTCCATTTGATGCCATGCTTTGGTTTCCTACTGCACACAGTTCCTCATATTTACCACTCAGGACACTTCGTCCCATCCTGGGACATTCAGATACTGAAAACTAACTGGCCTCAAATTTATGCAGCTTCAAACACACAAACATATTTTTCTCACAAAGATGCTTAAAAGATCCAGGAAAGTCTTCAAATCTATGATTGTTTTTATCAGCCAACAACAGAAGCACAGAGAATAATCCTCCTTCAGTTGCTGACACATGACTGTGTGACACTCAGTCGTTATCATTGTCATGATATTCAAATCCCTTCAAATTCAGCAGCAAAGCCGTTATTTAAAATATCTCTTCATATTGCTCACTCTGAGGTGAAACTACACCATATTTAAACTACACCGCAAGCACAAAATGAAGTTGAATGTTTCCCGCATTTATTTTTTATAAAAAGTTGCTATAAGTGAAAAAAGTTTTGTTGTCAGAGTTTAAACAAAGTTAACAAAATCATAAGCTGGTGCATAGCACCACATGATGCGATGCATGGCAGCATGTTTGAATAATTTCTCTTATAAATAAACTGAAGATAAACCTGTTTTATTGTTACATGCACCACTTCCCCTTTAACAGAGCAAGACGTCATTATTGAATACAAGAGTCATGACTCTTGACGTGAATAAACCACATTTTCATAAAAACTTTCATAAAACTTCTCCATCACTCAGAAGTTTCCTCATCTTAAGCCCAACAATCAGCTGACATAAGCATTATTATGTGAATGCTATATTAACGGATACTACAACTAGGATTGCAATTTCACTTACTGTGAGCTAAAAAAATAAAAAAAAAAAAGAAAGTAAGAGACATGGAACTGGTGGAGGCTCCAGGTCATGTTATGGAAACAAATTACATAATCATTCTGTGTTGTCTAATTAAACTGTGTGTTATTGTGTGCACAATTACATGTACAAGTCAATATTCATCTGATTAGGTTTGACAAAACATAAATAATAATTGAAAACTTTAATTCTTAGGAGTGTGTGAGAAAAACGATCTGCTTTAGCGCTGGTAACAACACCGACATCCTGCTGCTGCACTAAATTAAATCAGTTAAATGTTTCATGTTAACTTTTACTCTACAATATGCCACAATCAAAAATAACTCCAGTCTTGCATTTAATTGTGGGTTATAAACAGCTAAGACTTAACAAAGACTATCCAGCTGGGTTTAAATAGCTAACTGGGGGACGGCTATGCTAAGCTAATGAGAAGTAGCTATACCTCACAACGAACAGAGACAGTAAACGTTAATTTCCACGGATGTTACGCTCTTACCTATTAACCACTCTATCTTGTCACTATATCCGGTGTTATCTGGTTGTTTTCACCGGAGAACGAACCGCTTCCCGGTGGGTCGCAGCTCCGGTGTATGCTTGAAGCTAAGAAGCTAACAAGGAAGTGACGTAATGGGGCAATCGGAAGTGTTCTACAGAGAGAAGCAAAGATGGCGAACTTAGTGGAGGCGACGAGCCAGAAGCATTTTGAGGAGTTTCTCGCCAAGGCTGGAAAATGCCTCACTGTGGTTCACTTCCAGGCTGCCTGGGCCCCCCAGTGCGGCCAAATGAACGAAGTAATGGCGGAGCTGGCCAAGGAACACACCAGCACCACGTTCGTGAAGCTGGAAGCGGAGGCGGTCCCGGAGGTGTCGGAGAAGTATGAGATATCCTCGGTGCCCACTGTCCTGTTCTTCAAGGCCGGGGAGAAGGTGGACCGGCTGGACGGGGCTCACGCTGCGGAGCTCACCAAGAAGGTCCAGCGGCTGGCGGTGAGCGGGAGCCCGGCTGGAGCCGCGGAGGCGCCCGACCTGAAGGAGCGGCTGAAGAAGCTAATCAACGCGGGGCCCTGCATGCTGTTCATGAAGGGCTCCCCGCAGGAGCCCCGCTGCGGTTTCAGCCGGCAGATCGTGGGGCTCCTGAAGGAGCATAACATCCAGTTCAGCAGCTTCGACATCCTCTCCGACGAGGAGGTCCGACAGGGACTGAAGACCTTCTCCAACTGGCCCACCTACCCTCAGCTGTATGTCAACGGGGAGCTGGTGGGCGGCCTGGACATCGTGAAGGAGCTGGCCGAGTCCGGGGAGCTGGAGAACACCTGCCCGAAGGCCGTCAGCCTGGAGCAGCGCCTCAAGTCCGCCATCAACCAGAGTCCGGTCATGCTGTTCATGAAGGGCAACAAGGAGGCGGCCAGATGCGGCTTCAGCCGGCAGATCCTGGAGATCTTAAACGGAACCGGGGTGGATTATGACACCTTTGATATTCTGCAGGATGAGGAGGTCCGGCAGGGGCTGAAGACCTACTCTAACTGGCCCACGTACCCGCAGCTGTACGTGAAGGGCGAGCTGATTGGAGGCCTGGACATAGTCAAGGAGCTGAAGGAAAGTGGGGAGCTGGTGTCGGTTCTGAAGGGGGAGTCATAGGTGGATGTCCTCCACCGACCTCCATCCTTCAGACAGGGAACAAGAAGCTTCTGCAAGGGCCCCAACCTGCAGCTCCACAGGGGCCTCCACTGGGGCCTGGAGAGCAAAGGTCAACAAGAACTTTCAGATCGTAGCAGTTCGGTAGATTCTCATGCAAACACTGGAGACTCTTGAAAATACATCTTTAAAATGTATACAAAGTAGGAATATATGTGGGATAATGTCATGAAATCCTGTAGTTTGGCCCCTCACATCTGAGTCTGATAAAAGCTTCTTTTGGTTTGAACTTTAAGGTTTCTCAGGTTCTTCAGATTGTTCCTCTTTCATGTTTTTCACATCTTCATCCTTAGGAAATGTTTCATAAATGGCTTTTCATCCGTTTCTTTCAACTCCTGAGACTAATGCAGGTCCCATTTTCTGCCTGTCATTCTTCCTGGATAAAAACAATGTTTAAATGAACATAAAGATGATTGCTTCTGTTGTGTCTAAAGATTACCGAACATCAATAAATGAGTTGTCCTATTTTCCTCTTGAATTAGAAAAACCCATGTAGTTGCATCATAAATCCTGTTTAACTATCGGACATGATGCTGTTCAAGCTGCAGCAGAGTCAAGCTAACGTTACTTAAAAACAACAGACCTGACTGAACAGATTAAACTGAATATCCACAGAATCTGAACATATTTCTGCAGTTCTATGGATCTGTGACCTGATGAGCATCAGATAAGATGCTGCGATGACTCGTCACATAGACACTAATATTAAGTTTAGATGGTCACCATGTTTTGATTTATTTATTTGATTTAAAAAGTGAACACTGGAGGAGCTAAGAGAAGCATCTTAGCTTTAATATCTGAAATAAGCCTTTGAACTAGAACCTTTGAGTATCATAAATGTGACATAAAGCCACATAAATGTCAGCAGTTAGTCTTCAATCCAGTTACTGATTGGATGATTGTTTGGCTATAGGAACCATTGAACAGGTGTACCTAATAAAATGGCTGTTTGGGATACAGAAGGAATCGCAGGAAACTAATGTACACCGAATAGATCTGCTTATTAATATTAATATTTAGATGATAGCCTTTCTTCTATTTATTCAGGTAACTAATGTCCAAGTTGTCTAAACTTTTTTTTTTTTAACTTGCAGGCTGAAAAAAACTAAAATCACAGAAAAATATATTGGGATTTTTTTTGGCAACAAAAACTAAGCATGATATATTTCAATGAAACAAATACATTTTTTTAAATTAGGAAAGGGATGTGTGAATCAAAACTTCAAAAAAGTTTCACGTTTTGATTATTTAAAGAAAGAAATCCAGTTTTCCAAATCTCCTTGGCTTGATTAAAGGTAACTTGAAAAATATGTAGTTTATGATCAGGAATTAAATCACCGTTGATATAGAAACTCTCTGTGTTTGGTGATGTTTTAATAAAGTGCTTAAAGCTGATCTGGGTGCATCAAACTCCACTGGATGGATGTGATCCTATTTAGCATTAAATTACAGAGAAATCTGGAAACTTGGTTATTAAAATGCTTTGTGTTGTGCCAAACATTTTTGAAATAATACTTCAATTTGTGGATAATTATTTTGTCTCTACCTGCATCTGATGAGCCACATTTGCATCATTAAGGCGGCCGTTAGTGGCCCCCGGGCCACACTTTGGACCCCCTGATCTGAGGTGAGTCTTTTTCTGCTAAAACATCATTATGCATTAATGCTTGAGAATCAGCCAGGAAATGGTTTGACTGACCCTCCAGGTAGAAATCTGTTTGTCGCCCCCTTGTAGAAGCAGGAATTATTATAGTAACTAATCCTATCTTCCACAATTTCCTTCTGCATTTCCCTCCTTGTTTTATAGTTTCCAGTGATCTGATGCATATAAATATTCAACTATATTTATCATTATTTTTTACTTAGAGCCTTAATAGGGTGATTATATTCATAATTTAAGCAATAAGCACAAAATTTATTTTGGATGAACCTAAAAATGAGTCAGCACAATGATAACATTTCCATGTGACGTCTATTTTAAATTGGCCTGGAGATATGGAAATCAGGTATTAATAAAACAAAAATATATTTTTTAAATTTCCAGAGCATGGACTGAGCTTTTGTATGTCAAGATTTTCCCTGAGAGTTTTTATTGTTTCACATGTAAATCAGTTCCCACAACAGCTCCTGGAAATGACGACTGTGTGACTAAAACAACCAGAAATGAGAAGATTTTCTACTGTTGGCAATGAGACTTTAAAATACTTTCAAGGACCAAAAAGCAGAAAAATGTAGAATTTACTCTTTTTCTCAACTGAAGAGGAATAAATGGTGAATTCACATCTGAGAGGAAATAAGCCAAACTGACCAGAAAACCAAAAGGCCACCAGAACCAGAACCAGAACCAGAACTCATGCAGTCCTCACCCTGGCTGGGAAAATGGCTGCTCCTTCAGCTCCATGCTCTGCTGCTGAGGGAGCATGCAGCTAAATGTTGGTTAAAATGATCTTTTTAGGGAATATTGTGGAATTACAAGGTAATTAAATCCTCACTGACCCAAAGCAGTGAAGCACCCAGAAGGTTTGCTAAAAGGACGACACGGCAGCGTGGAGGATCCGGCCGACGTCATGCAAACCTCCAGGTGTCCCTGCTGCTGTTTACACCTCCTGTCTGCTGACCTTCACTCACCATCGCGACAGAAGCTCCAGGATCCTCCAGACGCCACTCATCATTTACAATCTCATTTACATCCACACATCTAGTCCAAGATGGTTTCAGGATTTACTTATTTAAAAATAAATATTTATTTAAAAGTAAATAAATCAAAACACCCTTCAATAATTCTGATCCATGTTTCATTTTCATGATAAGAAAAGGAAAACAATGATCTTTTTTACTAAAGTTATTCCCTTTATTTACATTATATGTAGATTATATATATCTATATATATTGCTCTGATTTCTTAAGATAATTTATTGAAATCTTTGTTTATTATTTTTTAAATATTTTAATTTCTTTTAGAATGCTTCATAAAAATTAAAGAGGAAATTAGAGAAAACTAATAACTGTAATCCTGTCCCCCAATAAACTGCTTTTAAAAATATTTATTTTAAGTAAATATTTAAAAATAGCGATTTAAATATTTTTAATGTTGTAAAAATAGTAAATATTTTAAATAAAAATATAAATAAATAAGTATTTATTTACATATTTATTTTAATATTTATTTAAATAAGTATTTAAATGATATTTATCACTAGTTAGTGAATTAGTTAGTTGTGAACTGTTCTTTTCTAAAAGTTTCCTCTCCTCCCTGGAGTTCAGGCTGCAGCCCAGTTAATAATTCTGGTTCTGTTTTCCTTTAAACTGTCTCTGATACCGAAGCCGAACAAGACTTTCTTTAATGATCTGCTTCTTTTTAGATGAGATTTTGACATTACCACATCCTCCCACACGGAGCTGATTCACTCAGGAAGTTTGTTTTTTAAAGTGGGTTTTCAACAGTTCATCTCTTTGAAAAATGAAAGCTTGATTCACTTTATATTATTTTTACCTAAAACCCACATTTGTTTTCATCAGAGGATGCTGAAACCTCATGCTCAGCCCCAGATGATTGTTGTTAATGGCAGCACCGCTGCAGAACAGTAGCTAATAATTCACCCACACCCACTCTGTTTAATTTAGCAACATTGCATAAAGTCAGACGTGTCCTTGGAGTTCACTGACATTTGTACATTCTGATTTAATTTGCAGTCATGTTCAGTGACGTTTGGCTATATTTGTTGTATTTTCATGCTTTTGTTCAGCCGAATTTTGCTCCCTGCAAGTATAATGAGCAGCTGGCTGTGAACTCGCTCGACCTGCACCAGGTGAGACTCAAAATCTTTGCTTTCTGTCAGTAAAACAGTAAATGAAGTAATGTTAACCGTCCTTCATGTGGTTTACTGGTGCTTTTACTGAGATGCGTTGCCTCAAAAGGGAACTTTCCACCTCCTCCTCTGTTCTTTCCACAAGTGGTCTTTGCTGCAAGTCGTGGGCTTCTATCTTTAATAATCTTCTTCTGGTATTTGCCGCTTCCCTTCCCCACGACACACCATCTCTCTCCCTGTGTGTGTGTGTTTCAGTATGCAGGGAAATGGTTCTTCAAAGCGGCCGTCAGTCCCAGGGACTCAGACATCATCAAGTTCAGGATGTTTGACAACATCGTCTTCACCATAGAGGACAGGTCCAACACCACGCTGGTCCTGACTGGAAACATGCGGATGTAAGAAGTCAAACAGCCCTGCTACACACACACACACACCACACACGCACACCCCCCCCCACACACACACACACGATGTCCTGTTTGCGATCAACGCACTGATTTGGTACCAGCTCGTCCTTTTCCGCTGCAGCAGCTCCAGTTGTTTCACAAGGCTTAGGAGAGCTGATGGGAGTTTTTGTGAGGTCAGACACTGATGTTGGACGAGGCTCACCATTCTAATAGGAGTTCTGTCGGGTTGAGGTCAGCCCAGTCCATTTCTTCCACTCCTGTTCACGGCTGATAATCTGTACATTAGTGAGCGGTCATGTTAGCATAGCTGGAGGCCAAACTGCTTTTCATTTCTGCACTCGACGCTCCGCATTGCTCTTGTTGACGTAACCGGCAGCTCGTATATATTCAGCGCTTCAGCTACAGAAACCCATTTTTAGAATCTTTCTACGCAACCAATCTGAAGGACATATGAAGTTCTGCAGCTACTAACTCTGCAGAATGCTCAGACCTCTGACCTCTGACCCCACTCTGTGACTAAATGTGTACCAATGCTTGCATTTTTATATATCTGCAACAGTTCACTGTACATGCAGCAAGTGATTATTTTGGTAATCAATTATTCTAATAAGTAATCAGGTAAAAAAAGGTGCATTCTTCATTCATTTAACATTCAGTTCCTTTATCAAATAGGAAAATAAACATTTTATTGTCTAAAATGAAATAACTATTCATGTAGAAAATGCCTGGTCATTTGTAGCACAGGATGCATCTGCAGCTAAAAAAATGCTTCAAACTTCAACATGTGAAATGCCCAGAGCTTTCTGATTGGCTCTAATCAATACCGTGTTGATCAGTTGATCAATTTCTGGATTAACCCATTAATAACTGGATAGTAAAAGGTGCTTCATGGGAAATTACAGAATTTGAACCAGGAGGAGCTAAACTTCATAACTAACACACTGTGTGTGTGTGTGCGTGTGTGTGTGTGTGGGGGGGTGTGGGTGTGTGGGGGTGTGTGTGTGTGTGGGGGGGGGGGGTGTGGGGGTGGGTGTGTGTGTGTGGTGTGGTGTGTGGTGTGTGGTGTGTGTGGTGTGGTGTGTGTGTGGTGTGTGGTGGGTGGGGTGTGTGTGGTGGGTGTGTGGTGGGTGTGTGTGTGTGTGGGTGTGTGTGTGTGGTGTGTGTGTGTGTGGTGGTGGTGTGGGTGTGTGGTGGTGTGTGGGTGGGGTGGTGGGTGTGGGGTGGTGTGGGTTGTGTGGGGGGGTGTGTGTGTGTGGTGGTGTGGTGGGGGGGTGTGGGTGTGTGGGTGTGTGTGGTGTGTGTGTGGTGTGGGGGTGGTGTGTGTGTGTGGGGGTGGTGGTGGTGTGGTGGTGTGGTGTGTGGGGGTGTGTGTGTGTGTGGTGTGTGTGTGGGTGTGGTGTGGGGTGTGTGTGTGTGTGGGGGGGGGTGGTGTGGGTGGTGTGGGGTGTGTGTGGTGGGTGTGGGTGGGGTGTGGGTGTGGGGGGTGTGTGGTGTGTGTGTGTGTGGGGTGTGGTGTGGTGTGTGTGTGTGTGGGGTGGTGTGTGGGGGTGGTGTGGGTGTGTGTGTGTGTGTGGTGGGTGTGGTGTGGGTGTGTGTGTGGTGGGGGGTGGGTGTGGTGGTGGTGTGTGTGGTGTGTGTGTGTGGTGGTGTGTGTGTGTGTGGTGTGTGTGGGGGGGGGGTGGGGGTGTGGTGTGTGTGGTGGTGTGTGTGGGTGGTGGGGGGTGGTGTGTGTGTGTGGGGGTGTGTGTGTGTGTGTGGGGTGGTGTGGTGTGGGGGTGGTGTGTGTGTGTGTGTGTGGTGTGGTGTGGGGGGGTGGTGTGGTGTGTGGTGTGGTGTGTGGTGTGGTGTGTGTGTGTGGTGGGTGTGTGGGGGGGTGTGTGTGGTGTGTGTGGGGGTGGTGTGGGTGTGGGGTGTGTGGTGGGGTGTGTGGTGTGTGTGTGTGTGTGGGGGGGTGGTGTGGGTGTGTGTGTGGTGTGTGTGTGTGTGTGGGTGTGTGTGTGTGTGTGTGTGTGGGGGGTGTGTGTGTGTGTGTGTGTGGTGGTGTGTGTGTGTGGTGGTGTGTGTGTTGGGTGTGGTGTGTTGTGTGATGTGTGTGTGTGTGTGTGTGTGTAGTGGCGTGTTAGTGTCGTGTGTGGTGTGTGTGTGTGTGGGTGTGAACAGTGGAGTTGTGTTATGATAGTGCCATTGTTGTGGTCAAGCTGCTTGTTGTGAATGTTGATTGCTGTCGTGTGTTGAATAAACGTAGGTTTAGACTGTCAGTTTGTGGTTGTGTTGGGTGTTGACCAATTGTGTGTGTGTGTGTAGGGTGTATGGTTTGTAGTGCTCGTGTGTGTGTGTGGAGGGGGGTGTGGTGTGTGGTGTGTGTGTGTGTGGTGTTAACAGTGGATTTGTGTTAAAGGTGTGTGGCATTTAAGTGTGTGTCTCAGCTGTGGTGATGTGCTGACTTGTGATGTGTGCCAGATGGTTGAACTCAAACCCGTCACAGACCCGTTTAACTTCCAGTTTTTGCTCACAGTTTGTCTTTGGACGTTGAACCCAAACATTCGAGACGTTGGTCTAAAATCCAAGATAAGCTCCACTGTTTGTCAAGCTGCTTTTTAGTGAAGGTTGATTAGCCTTTTGTATTTAAAAACTGTAGATAACTGCATCTATAAAACAGAGGACGCATTGATGTTCAAAGGTTTAAAAAGGGAACTAAAGCTTTTCTGCTTGTGAATTTGTGTCACAGTTTGACTGAAACCAGAGTTATTCAAGGCAACCCCCCCCCAAAAATACAGCTTAGTTTGTAAATGAAAACTAGAAAAGGGGAATCTGAAAGTAGAAAAAGTAAAAATGATTTTGTTTGAAAAATTAAACTGTTGCTTCTCTCTTGTATTTCTCAAAAGGTCAGTTTTGGTTTTATGTTTTATTTTTGCAGGGGAGAGGCCTGCATAAAGCAGAACTGGACGTATCATGTGCAGCCGGGGAGCGATGACCTGCTGTTGGAAGGTCAGTGCAGCTTTAACTAGCGTTGACACAGAGAGGGGAAACGGATCCAGATTAAAACGGGTGGTGGTGTGTTTATGTCTGTGTACGAACTGAAAAAAGGGGAAAGAATAAAGAAGAAAACACCTGACATCAAGAATGTGATTCTCTAGAACTATAATGTGAGCTGCTGGGGAAATCCCGGCGCTGGTTTTGGTTTTCAGGCCTGTAGAAATATGATATTCTTAGGAATGTGTTCAGCTTGCCACTGTGCACCAAACATTAGAACCATTTTCTCATCCCATGGAGTTCCCCAGGGTACTGTTTTGGGTTGTTTTTTAAAAAATTTATTATCATTCAAACTCATCTTCCTTCACTATAATCATAATATTAAGGAACTCTGTTCCCTCCAATTTCTCCGCTACAGATAATAAACTCAGATAATAACATAAACTGCCTCATGCATGTGCTTTCAGCTGCATCAGATTTGTCAAAAAGCTCTTTTACTTACAGTCAAGGTCTAATAACAGCACTTTGCACCTTTTTAAAAATGTTTTTGCTGCAGAATAAGACTTTTAACAGTAGTTGAATGGTTGCACAGCAGCAGAAAAGTTTCCTGCAATGAAGACAGCGAGGAGGAATATGACTGCAGAGTCCTCTGGACTTGGTAAAGTGAAATACAAGAACAGGCAACAAACCATTTACAATCAGTAATTCAGAATACTTCCAGGATTTCCACAGATTTTCACAGTGATCGATGAAGAGACTGTAAATACCTGAAGCAATCTGTGCACCATGTGGTTTAAATGAAGCAGGAAAGGATTTTCTTTGACATCTGGACTAGAGACAATCCGCCTCTGAGCCTGATCTGTGTTCTACTGGTGTGTGTCGGTTCTAATCCAGGGAGGCCGCAGCGCCGTAATCTGCTGTGGAGCGGCATGTGGGCCAACTGCAGCGACTGCATCGTTTTCCAGGAACTGGAGCCGCCTCTGAAAGAGACCGGCTCGGAGGATTCACTCAACAGATTCATGCTTTACAGTAACTCAGCTGACATCAAGTCACATTCAGCTTTTATCAAACAATAACCTCTAAAACTGCAAATACTTCACTTTTCTTTTCTTTCATTTGTTATATTTATATTCTGCTGGTCAAATTATTTCCTTTGTGGTTTGTGTTATAAATAATTTAGTTAGTTGTAGGGATGCAATTCATCAAATTATGATTAATTGTTTATTAGATGAAAATGAACTCCAATAATTAACCAATAATGTTCACTTAGGCCTTCCTGTAGTGTTATAGTTTGGGCACCACCCAGTAGAGGGCGCCACTGGTCATCTTTAAGCAAACCAGTAGACCCATAAACAAAGATGGTGGGGTCATACAAGAACAGGAGAGAGAAACGGTGTGGAGGGGATGAAAAATGCTCTTTATTTGGTTCTGTTTTGAAATCTAAACACTCAACAAACTTCTTAAGTTTCACAAAATATCTTTTTTTTTAAAATCCAGCATATTATTAAAAATGTTGCCCTAAAGAGGCCAGAGAAAACTCAGATTTTTAAGAAAACATCCAATAATTTCACTAATTATTTAAATTAAATGTGTCGATTTTAAAAATCAATCAAGTTTAGATTAAGTCAGTAATCAATAACTTGCATCCCTAGTCAGTTACTTAGATTTTTCTTTTTTCCGCGGTTTGACCTAAAGGTCGGCAGAAGGACGTCGACTCGGAGATGTTGACGACGTTTCTTAGGAACTCGGCTTGCAATGGCCTGACAGCGAACGTCACACTCCCTCATGAGAAAGGTTTCTCATCAGCAATACACATTATGTTGTTTTCTTTAACATTTATTCTAACAGTTTCATGTTTTTCCAGAGTTTTGCATCTAGACGTGAGAGTGGAGGTAGGCACGGCTTCTACCAGCTGCAGAGTCGCTTCCCGCTCAGGGAAATCACAGCTTTGATCTCATTTCTTACAGGATGCTTTGGGAGATACTGGATCTTTGTAACTGGGGTCATTTTGTCTCTCCTGTGCAACACTAAAGTGAACCAGACGGCCTCAGAAAGTAGCTATAATTTTGTTAAACACAGCAAAGCCAAAGCCATCCATAGATTTCATTTTCAGAGCTGCAGCTGGTGAGGCGGGAAGAACCGACAGAATCATCATCAATGAAAACCCAGGAAATCCCAGCAGTCAGAAATACCTGATCACCTGCACAGGAAGGAGCAGTTAGTGTTCTCATACTTTATTCTTTTGAGTTCATCAGAGTGGCATCAATGTGACGCTCTGACTCTCATTGTCAATATTTCCTTCACATTTCTCTGAATAAACAAACTTTCATCTTGAGACAGTTAGTATGAAAAAGTAAAACATTTCTGTTCCAAGAGGTTTTCAGTTTCAGAGGCTTGTTTTTGTCCGCAGCAATTAATGATGAATGAATCATTGGGAGGTTTTGTTTGATTCTGGTAGGTTTTAGTTTAATCTGTTGTACATTAAGCCGAATTCGGTGGAGATGGATGTTTCATTTGGGTGAAAAAACAACAAAATATTGCTTAAGTCAAGTAAAATAAATGTTCAAGCTTTGATATTATTTATTCTGAAAACAAGAAGCCAATTCTCACATTATCTCATCTCCAGCTGCATTATTACACCAAGCAGTTCAGTTCAATCCAGCTCATTAAAGCTTCATCACTCATCTTAATTTATAACTCATTATATTATAATCCTTTATGAATAGATTGGAATCAGATTTGAACTGAAATCCCATCATTAAATTTTAACCACATTTATTCCTTTGAAGCTTCCTGGTTGCTGATGGGAGATTTTAATAAAACAAAAATATTTTCAACTTGTCCAACTAGGAAAGAAAAGAGCTTCAATCTGTGTTTTGGTCTGTCAATTGCGATCATTTATTGAATTTAGATGAACTAACAGATTTGCGGATAGATTGGTTTTTTATCTATGTTTCAGCAGAAAGTTTGGACGGATCAGAGAGGAGATGAATAAAAATAAAACAAAATACCTGCAAGCAGGTGAAGTAGAGGACATGCAGCGCAGTCAGAGGAAAGGAGAGCAAAAATAATAAAAGCCGGAGATCTTAAATAGTAAAGGTCCGGGTGGAGAAAGAGTCTGAATGCAGGTGAGTTAATCAGGGGAATGTGGAACAGCTGAGGAAGAGAACCGAGGAAGAGGAGAATAACGAACACAGAAATCACAAAGGAGAGCGAGACAAACACTGGAAAATGAACTTAAACATACAGCTAACAAACATTTCTAACCAGTAAGACACATGTCTGCACATTTCAGTTTATTACAACCTCTATTATTCTGGCCAGATTCATTTAATCCACCAGTTTATTTTAACTCAGATAGACAAAAAATTACATATAGGGCCACATTTAATGTTTTTAATGTCTTGTTGATGAGACACGAGGTGAGCTCATCAACTCTGAAGCTAAAACAAGAACACAAAAATCAACTAAAGCAGGTCAGATTAAACCAAATTATCAGATATGAGGGGAATTAATGCTCCATAAAGAGAAAATTAGTAGAAATGATTAGAAATTACTCAACAAAATAAAACAAAAGAAGCCACCAGCTCCAGTTCAAGCAGATGAAAGAAAAAATAAACAGTTATGGCATCGGTCTAGTCCAATCACTGACTTCAGGACTCCCTTGAGAAAGACGTCTGGGGACTTTGCTGGTTGAACAGACCAGATTACTGGAACCGAAATGTTTTTTCATTTAAAACTGTTTTTTTTTACATTTTTTTTAAAAAAAAAATGTAAAAAATTTTTTTTTTACATTTTTTTTTACATTCAATTCAAAATTTAATTCATTTTTTTAAAAAAAATGAATTAAATTGGAATGGATTTAATTCATTCCAATTAAATCCAGTTAATCAGGATGAAGTTCATTTACCAACAGTAAAAGCTTTTTCTAAAATTTATTTTAGGTACATCTTTTTATCAAATTTAAAAGAAGGCATTTAAGTTCAAATATAGAGCCTGTTAAATACTTTCAAACCCAAAAATCCTGCAGGCTTCAAAGCTCTGCAGTTATCACAACACAGTTATTATACGCAAAACTCTCACACTGCAAACATCTGGCTCGTTCAAATCCAGCTAACTTCAACTATTATTTTATTCTAAGTGAAGTTTTGTCAAGTTTTGCAGGTAATTTTCCTTTTACCTGCAGCAGAAAGATGTTAAATCGGCGTCAGAAAAGGAAGTCGATCCGTTGTGTGAGCAGCAGAGAAGGAGAGTTTCTGCTCACCTCCAGTTGCTTCAACTCAGAAAAAGGCAAAGAATTGACCAGACAGACAAACAACAGTTTATGTAAAAATGTGACTTCCTGTTTGCAGACCAGCTGTGCAGAGTTGGAGTCACCTGGAGTTCAGGTGAACGTACAGAAAAAAGCTGATGTCCTCACTGCTGTTTAAAAGCTTTGTGGTGAAAAAATGTCATTTATATTTATCACTTCAGTCTAAATTTGGTATTTATAATTTTGCACTCTGTTATCATTTCACTTTTTTGAATCCTTCATTTTTAACCTTTAGGTCTGAATTCATGCCTGTTTTTTCTGGCTTCCTCCCTCAGTTGAAAAACATCTGGTGGCTTCGCTTGTCTCTGGCTTGTGTGTGTGGATGTTTGTCCTCCATAATGGGGTTAGTGGGTGGCAGCACCAAAATGATGGTAATCAGTTGTTTAGCTGGTTTTCTGCCGTCCAACAGGCTCCTGTTTTGACAGAGAAGCATCAAAACGTTGAGCTCAGATTTGAGTCGAGATCCAGCAGAAACAGTCGAGTCCATTTTACTTCACTCAGTCCAGGTCATCCAGATTTATTTTTAATCTGACTGGATTAAACTCCAGTCTTATCTTAATCTTCACTAATATCTTCATATTTATTATTTCATGTTGTCAGAACTTTTAAAAATAAAAATGGGATCTGCAACAAGTGGCACTTTGGACTTTCCACAACGGCTCTTTAGAACTTTTGCTAACAATTATAACTAACTAAATACATTTTCTGTAGATTTTTATTAAGAAATGCAGGTTTTAAGAGTTTTTCCTTTTTTTTTTTTATGGAATAAAATCAAATGACTCTAAAAGTAGCAGTTATTCTTTGTGTCTCTTTTTTCTGTCATTAGGTTGGAAACTAAACGCTTTAGTTTAAAATAGTTAAATTAACATCCGATAGAAAACGTATCCATTCTCTTTTTGTAAAGTATTTCAGATTTTAATTTGTTTTAAAATCTAAAAATATAAATAACATTGAGGTTCTTTAAAAATTGCAACACATTTTCTATAGTAAATATTTATCAAAACTGAAAAGTGTTGTTTTTTTTTAACTTTATTTCCTCTTCATTAACTCTTTGAGGCTCTAAACTGGTTTTATTTAGTCTGACTAATTAAGGTTGCACATCCCTGTGTTAGAAAACTGCAGCACAGTTTAAATTTAATCCCCAGATCTCCACCATCTGGCCTGTTTGTTTTGACTGTTTGCTGCAGAACCTTTAAATATGTGGATGTAAAAATATCCCAATTATGTCTTCTTTACACTGACGGATACAACCTCAAACAGAGAAGTGTGAGCGGAGCCGACAAGTGAGCATGTCCTCATTCTGCTGGGTTGAACTGTGGCTCCGTTAAACTGGGGCCTCACACTGGAACATAGTGCAATCTGTGGGTGGATCTTCACACTCTCTGACTTTCAAACAGCACCAGTTGGGAACTACCTGCAAACTCATCGGCCTCTTTGCTACTACAGGTAGGACGCACAGGCAGCAGCGGCGCAGAGTAGGGACGGCACCCTGCAGCCCACATCCAGGCCAGTTTGTTTTCTCGTGTTGCAGGTGTAGGTGTGTGTCTGGTTGTATGAGTGAGTATGTGATAAAGCCGGAGAAAGTTAGTGACATTTTCAGGGTCCCGAGAAACCCTGAGGGGGGTGGGGGGGGGGCATGGAGCACGAAACCAAAAACTGCTAAACAAAATGGAAACAGACATGCTGCTCTCACTTCTGCTTTGTTTCCCCCAACCTCGTGTTCAGATTCACACTTAAATTTGTGAATAACACTTCTCCTCTTACAACCACTCAACGCAGCTTCTCGTTTCAAGCAGCATTTCTTTCAGAACAAACTGATTTTGCAGAAATTACTGTATCAAATGTGGAAACTGGACAAATAGAGAACGAAGTCCATGGAGTTCAGTAAAACTCTGCATCGATTATTACTTGTTTATTCCAATAAACACACCAGAAAACACACTGGACATGATTTCCACTGCCTGGTGTCATGCGGCAGTTCTGGTTCTGGTTCTGCTTTAAGGGCTTCAGCTGATGACATCACCAGGTTCATTGGTAGAGTTTATTAGTAAAAATCATAGAGGGACACACTGAATTAGTTTAAAATTGTTAATAAAGATGAAAAAACACAAATCCAAATAGGCTTGTGTCCATCCAGTCCCAGTGACCTGAAACTTTTAGGGTCAAATGATGAGGTCATCAGCAGCAGAATCTGAAAGCTGAGGAGGAAATCGGCTTTTTAATCTGCTTTGCATCATGTGTTGGACCAGGGGCATCTAAAAGCTGCAGCCCTGAAAGGCAGCAGGCGAACGCGACGCAAATCTGATGTTTTCACTCAGCAAAAAAATGTTATTTGTGTCACTTCTGATTATTTTCAAAGCGTCTGCAGTCAGATCCAAACTCCAACGTTTGGATAAGATCCATGATTCCAAGTGGCTGAATTCCACTTTCAACTCCTCTGGGATTTGGGGTCAAAGTTCATGCCTTATTTTATTGATTAAACCAATAAACTCAACAGACGTGTTGCCATGGTTATGCAGCATAACAGCTACTCAAATGTGAAAAACCAAGAGCAAAACTCCTTCCAAACGCACAGCATCAGAATAAATGTCCAAACAGAAAATGAAGTCCAGAAAAAAACTAATCAGAACCAACATAACAGAACACAAGAATAAACTAAACATAAAGGATTGAAGCTGGAAACATGGAGGATGAAAGGACGTAAAAATCCCAATAGAAAATAAACACAGAAAAACTCAAACCCAAACACAGGGAGAGTGAGCGAGTTGACAGGAAACTGAGCGACGCAGCCGGAAGAAACCTGACAAAAAACGTTACAACCAGATCACAGTTTCAACTGATTGAAACATCGACAGTCACCAGAAAATAATCTCACTTATAAAACTGAACTTTCTACAAACTGTTTGAAGTCTAAAATATGTTTCTTGAACCAGAAGGTTCTGCCACAGCTTTCTGCAGGAAACATTAACAGATTGAACATTTTCGGTTCTTCTGCTCCATCACAGCTCATTTATATTCAAACATGACTCATTAAATATTAATCGGAGGTAAAATCAAGTTCCTCAGATTCCTCATTGATATGTAATCTGCAGTGAGGGACAGTGTGAAATGCTGATGCTTCATATCTGACACTGAATCAGCCACCAAACTCTGGTAGTGAGGAAGAATTTCCCTGTCATGTTTGTTTGTTACATGTTGACCTACAAACGTGGGAAACCTGAAAGCCGCCCTCAGCGAACGTGTTTGTGTCAGTGAGGGACCGCACCACAGCATCAGCCTGCTTTCCTCACTAACATCCCCTTTTTCCTTTCACTGCTCAACCTTTTGCTTCAGGTTTAGAAGAAAGTGTTCCAAACCGCTTCACACACACACACACACACGCTCCTCTGGACGAGACTTGTAGGTTTCATAAATTGCACAAACGTGTCAGAGGTGCTTCTGAGTTTCAGAGCGATGAGTGGAGCCACCTACACCACAAGCAGCAGCCCTCCCCCCTCCACTCCTTCTGTTTAAACCACAACTCTCCCTACAACAACAAAAAAAACCCTCCATCTCATCTCCAGCTCACAGAAAAACCTGCGAGGCTGGCATGTCTGTGAGAGAGGAGACTCAGATGAGCGTGGACGCGGACAGCGCAGGACGCAGGTGAGTCCACTCTCCCACCAACATTCCTGGGATCCATCCCAATGTTTTCCATTCAGCCCAGCAGAACGCGGTTCGGCTGCTTGCACTGAAATTCAGAAATGAATCATGTGTTTCTGTGTTTAATCGTGTAATTTTGATGCATTTTGATCCAGATTTGCTCATAATCTGGTTCCTCTTTTGAACACTTTGTCCAGACATTAGCTGAATTGATTCTGTTGTGTTTCGCATTTTGAGCAATCAGCACTTTTATTAGACTTTCTACGAATATGAATATGATAAGATAGTATCAAGGTGTTCTGCTTTTCTGTTGTAAAGATTTAGATCTGACAGCAGAAAACTGAACCTGGAGATAAAAGATCTGAAAATCAGCTTCTGTTTGCATGAATTTATTCACCATTAAAGACGTTTCAAACAATTTAAATAATCCCTGTTTTGCTACAGCAGCATGAATCTCACAAAAAAAAAAAAAGAACCCTAAACTCTACATGGTTTTGGAAATAAAACATGAAACAGAATAAATCAAGAGCAGCTCCACAGTTATCAGATCTAAACACAAACTGTTGCAATCTGTACAAAGATTGTTTGTTTTTGGATCATCATCCTGCTTAAAGACCCAAACAGGCAAGAAGGACAGAGGCAGGAATGTGACGCCAACGTCCGAAAATGGCAGTTTTTATGATCAGCATTGCTAAACTGGAAGATAATGCTTTTCCAGTTTCTGCCTAATGTATCAGTGACAAAACAAAATGTTCTCCATACAAAAAATTCAAACGATAAAAATCAAAATGGCCAGGAGTTCAAATAGCTGCGAAACCAGAAGTATTTGTGTAAAACCCGTCAGGGGGATTGTTGTGGAAACAATAAAGTCCTCAACTCAGAAAACAGAAAGAAGTCAGTGTTTCATGTGTTTAGGGGCGGAGCTTACACACCTGTCCGAGAAGGACTATATATGGGGGGGAAAAACCCACATTTACTGAAAGTATTACCAAACAAAAATCCTCCTGTTGTCACTTCAGCTGCGCCTGTAACTGTATAGTTAAAGCACAGACAGACACAAAACCTGCTGGGTTTGGATGTTGGTTTGTTTTTGGATCATCATCCTGCTTAAAGACCCAAATCTGACCCAGATTCACTTCACTGAGGCCCACAGCACCACACACCCTCTACCATGCTTCAGTGAGAACTGCCTTGTTCTTCTGCTTCACAACAGACACGAGTGTTTGTGGTGGAGAAAGTACTCAAAAAATGTACTTAAGTAAAAGTACAACTACACAGTAAAAATGTACTCTAGTAAACGTAAAAGTACCACATTAACATTTTTACTTGAGTAAAAGTAAAAAAGTATTAGCTTTTAAAAATACTTACGTATTAAAAGTAAAAGTACTTGCTGAATGCATTAGCTAGTTGCTAATACAATATCATTAAGATTACCGATCGTATCTAATTTTAATGCATCAGAAATGAGCCGTTTTAACAAACAATGCACAGATAAAACATGTTTTATTGAGTTTACTCTCTGTAAACTCGGGGAGGACATGCAACAGCTGCGGTTACATGTGAAGCAGCACATATGAAGATCAACACTCCTCTGGTTCCTTGGTTGTTCTCTTGTCTTTCCTATTTTGAATTGCTCAGAGAAATTAACATCTCAAAGAAATAGGAAGTAAAGAAACTCACCAAACGCTTCAGTTACATTTATCTTATCGGAATTATTAGGAGATCTGTGAGAAAAGTGAGAAAAATTCATTAAAATTTCCTTCACTACTGAAGTAAAACATAGTTAGATCATTTTTATAAGGCTTTAAATCTGGAGACTTTGTCAAATAACAGATTTTATGCGAATGTCCCCGTAACTACGCCCTGACAATCTTTCTCCAACTGAAAATGACCGACACGGGAAGGAATGGATGATTATAGACCAGCAATTCCCAACAGATGAATTGTTGGGAATTCATCTGTTGAGAATTCCCAACAATTCATCTGGCGTCGCAGTGGCGACGCTGTTGCTTTGCCTGGGGGTCTACCTGGTTGATCCTGCCAGTAGCATATGCTTATTGGGAATTCATCTGTTCCCAATTCAATTGTTGGGAACAGATGAATTCCCAACAATTCATCTGTTGGGAGCTTCATGGCTCCAATGTGGGCCATGAAGAATAAAGAAATAGGTCGTAGAAGATAATTACACATTTAAATAAATCCAGCTTTGTGGATTCTGTACTCAAAACCTCCCACAACTTATCTTATCATAACACACTTTCGAAAAAGGTTTGCAGTCCGACAGAGAACCACTTCACTCAGGCTCCATGGTCAGGGGTATTTCAACCAACACAGGGAGTTTCACTTCGCATCACCACAGGTAGAAAATCTAGACCACCTCCGTTATCTCCCTCCGTGCTGAAAACTCCCACTGAGGTAAAACCCCAGAGAAACAGAACAGGTTTGGTTGCAATACGTTTAAGGTACATTTACCCACAATGCACTGCAGGCTGTTCTATAAATGTCTTTCATGGTAATCTCTGTGGGCATTCACCAGTTTAACTCTTTGTTACAAACGTGTTGAGTTCAGGCTTTAATCCTCTGATGAATGCAACCAGAAAAATTTCCTCCCGTTTGCATCAATCTTTGACTCCTGAAGCAAAAGCATGACGGAAATTTGTTTCACAGCATCACTGGAAATTCCTGCAGCAGAGAAAAATACTAAACACTAAAAAACACAAAACCGCACAAAGTGTTTCTGTCTACTTTCTAGTGCAAATATCTTATCACAAAAAGCCAAAAATAAATTACGAGGAAGTTTTCAGGAAGATTTATTGATTTAAGTCAATAAATCCTTAACATTGATGGGAAAATGACGATTCGACCAGTGGAACTGGTTCTTTATTTCAACCAGTATTCAGGAATTGTTGACAAAAACAAGCTTATAGAAAAGTCACTTGTAAATTAGTTTTGCCTTATTTAAAGTGTGATGAGATATTTGCACTAGAACCGAGACAAAAACACTTTGTTTTATATTTTTGCAGTGAAGCAGTTTTTTTTTGTTTGTTTTTTTTTTTATCGCTGTCAGGACTGAGTGTAGTTTTATAAATATAAAACTATGTTTTATCTTTTAATCTAACACTCCAAATAAACCCCCAAAGTCACTTAATTAGAATGAGAACAAAATGGATATGTTGTATTTACTGCAGAAAATGAACAGCTTCATTTTGTTCAGCAGCGATGATGTCGGACCCTGTTGGAAACCCTGAGGGTGATGAAGCACACAAGGTTTTCTGTGGCATGCCAAACTGTAACGGTTCAATGGATAGAAAACTTCTGCATCCATGTCACTGAGTGGTGATTTTTCTCCCTGAATTAAAGCAACAACAGAAGAAGAGGAGAAAAACCAAAAGGAATAAAACCTGTGAAATGAAACAAGTGAAGAAAGAGAAACATGTTTGGTTTGTCACTGGGTTGATTCAGTCATTTAATTTGCATGAAAACGGAGCACAAATTTAGCTCCCTGTTCTAAATTAGTCCTCTGAAACCATCAGAAACAAAAGGTGTGTTCACACTCTGCTGCCCACAGGATGATGCTGATCTAAGTTGGTGGAAACTTTGAGCTGAGAATCATCACAGCTGGAAAAAAGAGCGAGGTCAGTCCAGCAGCTCTGTGCTGACAGTCTCCATCTGATGCAGGTGTTTGTGTTTGACAGAATGGAGGGTCAGTGCCGGTCGTCTCAGAAGTACCTGCTGCTCCATGTGTGGTGCGGAGTCCTCACCATGACCCTGGTCATCATGGCCGCCTTTATCGCTTCCATCAAACCAAAATCTGAGCCAGTGAGTAAAACTCATCCACACATTTTCACATTATAGGTTCAAAACTTTGACGCCTTGAAAATATCTGGACGTAGATTCAAAGAAAAGCCATGAAAACAGTTTGTGGCTTGTTGCGAAATAGAATGAATTCAAGAATTTAAAATACAGAAAATCTAACTTTTCTCAAACAGGTTGTATCAAATGTATTAATCCTGATGAAAAAACATAGTGAGATAATCAAACATCAGATGACATTCAGATTTCCTGTGAAACATCCCGGTGTGACTCCTACTGGTGATGTAAGCTAACAGCTAAAGAGCTAATCGCAGCTCACCCAGTGACACCAGGATTCCTTTTAAAGACCCAGAGCAGATCTGATCTTGGAAAAATGAAGATGACAAATACTGACGTTTTTCTCTGTAAGTCGATTTATAATGAGGCGATTATTGGGTCGGTCAGAACCGAAATGATGCACAGAGATTGTTAATCACATTAGAAAATCAGAGATCACAAATTACTCCTTGAAGAAAACATGGTGAGAAAAAAACACAATGATTTCTGTAATTTTACACTTTACTGGTTGGATCAGAAGCTTATCCTGAGAAAATCTTTTATATTCTGGATTATATTTCTATACATCTTCAGTGCATATATCTAAACTGTCAAACGTATTTTATTAGTTATTTATTATTGGCTGCAGCTGGTCAGTTCTGTCCAAATGTTGTTGTTAACTTGAAATTTAGAGAAACATCTAAAACATCTTGATAGACAGATAGAACAGCAATCTGGAGCAGAACAGCAGCATGGATTAGTTTTTGATTATGAAGTTTAATCCATTCATTAAAGTTAAAACCTGATCTGGTTTAATTTTGGCCTGTAGGTGGCAGCATTTTCCAAACTAACAGACAGTCAGGGGTTTCCCCAGAGGGTTTGGCTCTGCTGTGGTTCAGAAACATTTTCACTCTGATGATCTTTATCATTCTGAAATCAAGTTTTTGTTCATCAAATATTTGAAACTTAATAAGTTATAACACATTTAAACTCCAGCAGGAGAATGTGCAATGAAACAACATAGACCAAGATAGATAGATAGATAGATAGATAGATAGATAGATAGATAGATAGATAGATAGATAGATAGATAGATAGAAGATAATATAGATGTAGATAGTGATAGATATGAGAGAGAGAAGTCAACGTTCCAGAAGAAAAAGAAAATACTCAAAATAAAACAGGAAGTTCAACTCCAAAGAAAACCCAAACCAAGTCATCAGAGCATAAAATCACAACAGAAAGTCTTTTAAATCTGGTCAGTAATGAAGTGAGCCGTTAAAGTGGGATACTCCATAAACACTGACTTTAAGCCCTTTTGTCCCTCCAGCCCAGCGGCTCCCAGGAAAACCGTCCAGCAGGTACACATCAGAAAGTCAGATTGTCTTTGAGTGTAAATCTGATCAACGCCACTAACTTTGTTTCATCTGATTCTTCCTTTCAGTCAGCGCTCGCTTTTCCCCAGAGGGACTGGTTGGTGTGTTGGATCATTTAACACTTCATAATGATTTACCGAACGGATTCAGGAAGCTGAAATAACTGTCTTTGTTGCTTTTCAGGAAAGTCGTCTTCCTATATCGAACTGGAAAAACGTAAGTTCACCTTCACTTCCTTCTAACATTCAAATGATCCCTTTCACTTCCAGAAGAAATGAATCAGTTTTATGACTTTCTAAGCTTTTATTTAGGATTTTCTCCATGTTTCAAAGAAAAGAAGTCTTTTTTTTCAGGTTATCAGGTTGAACCATGAAACATTTTTCATGCTGTGAAAAGCAGTGAGCTCTTTAAAATAAGCAGCAGAGTCTGATTAGCCTCATACTGTATCCTGTTTATTTATACAGAGACAACACACAACATTTTATTAACCTTTGAAACCACAACCTTATTAAAAAATGTTAATGTTAAATATGCAAACATTTTAACACCACAAGATGTTCCAATGATTTGAGGTAGTTTAGAAAACAAACAGATTTAATTCATGTTCACATATTTCTGTCCAAATCAGATTCAGTCGAATCCAGTCAGAATTACAGTTAAATAACATGTTTGAACAGAACCAGAGACGTGACCACAGTAGATTTTAAGTCTGAATGTAAAACAAATCAACAAGTTTGAACTTAGGTTGGAAACACACACACACACACACACCCACACACACCCCACACACACACACACACACACACACACCCCCACACACACACCCCACACACACACACACACACACACACACACACACACACACACACACACACACACACACACACACACAGTTCAGGTGTGTGTAGCTGAGGATCACCTGTGATTTTTGACTAAATCCAGGAAAAGAGATAAATGGAGGATAATGTGGAGGGTGCGTACTGATCCCTGTGGTACACCACAACCATCTGAACCTCATGAAGCAGCTGAATATTTTACATTCACACACATGAATGACTTGTTGAGCTCTTATGTAACAAACCTCTAAATAACTGCAACTCAACATGATGATTTACTGCAGTGAAATCAATTCCTTTGGTTTCCTCCCCAAAGGAGCCGATTTTCCTGAAAGGGTAAAATAAACACAACCGACACCTGAACTCTGATGAACTCTGACCTGAACCACATAAAGGCCGGTACAAAGACACAAAAGCCTCTTTTATCAAAGCACCAATTAGGATGTTAATGAGGAAAAATGCGAATGTAGGACCGATGTGTGACTACGGTAGCGAATTAGCAGGAACAAGTTTTTAATCAAAGTAAACTTTAATAATTCAGATATTGTTTAAATAAGTATCAAATATTCATATTACCCAATAATTCATGAATCAAAAAGGATATTTTAACTTTCAGGAAACTGTTATCATCATTAAATTACAAGGTAACAGATAATCAGCCCTCATTGCTGAAGCCTTGACCTTTGACCTTATTTGTGTTGATGAAAGCGCTGACGTGACGCCTACATGTTTGGTTACAAAAACTTCAAAGGTGTTCTGGGAGAAACTTTGTCATTCTGAGAACGGTGCAACAAAACCCGACTCTGAAACTCACCTCCTGCTGTTACATCAGTTACTTTTGTGTCACCACAAAAAAGTACATCAGTACTTTTGTACATAAGTACAAAAGTACATAAATACTTCTTTTTATTTTTAAATTCCATTTCTGAATTTAAAAATCCTGAAACTGTTCGCTCTGGTATTTCTTTTTAGCAAAAGATGTAACCTTTATAAGAATACCAGTGGGTTTAATTTGGCCAGCGTTAGTAAGCTCAGTCGGTGTTGTGAGCATCCAGCCTCGTCATGTTTCCAGTCGCTCGTGTCGTTTCCTCCCACCATGGCGGCTCCTTCCTGTGTGAAGTGGCTTCCTGCAACCGCAACAAACCTGAGCGGAGCTGGAATGACTGGAGGCATAATTATGAGCCAAGCAGCAAACATGAGTTTGATGTTTAGCCTGTGCTGACAGAGAGATTAGGCTCTAATTGGAGGCTCAGCCTCTGCAGGGTTTTATTTCTCGCAGCTCATGATGAAACAGATCTGTATATTCAGCTGGAAGCCGAAGTGAACTCAATAATCTCATTTTTTCATTACAAATCTTCTTTCATCCCTGTGCACAGATCTGTAAAGCAGACACATATTAGCAACTTAAACACATTTAATCTTCTATCATTTCCATATATTCTGTTTTCTCTCCCTCTCTGGCTGGTTGGACGCCATCATCACTGACTAGACTTGAGCAAAAATCACAAGTTTCTTCCTTGTTTTCTCAGCCTGGGATCCTGAAACTCTTGGAATCTTTAAGGTTCTCCAGGTTTTCTAAGAATTTTTCTAAATTGTTCTGCATTTGGGGAACAATCTAGAATCAACACGAAGCTTCAGTTATTACAGCTAGAAAAAAGAGATCAGGCCTGAAATCTGGGTGTGGTGATGAACTCTGACCTGATCCTTCAGGGTCACATAAAGACAGCTACAAAGTTTCTACCACCTGAAGAACATTTCCAGGATTAAAGAACTGATGTCTCAGCAAGATCTTTTTAAAATTATTATAGTCTTAATTTAAGCAGATAAAACTCCATTTTCAAGGTCTCATTTTCAAGAGGATCTGTGCAGAAATCTGCAGAACACATCTAGAGAAACTCACCCACATGTTTATCTTCAGTCCCTGATTACTGCAGCAGCATCTTCACAGCTTAAAAAGTCAAACCTGCAGCTGCAGCCGATCCAAAACGCTGCTGCTGGCGTCCTGACTAAAACCAGGAAGCCGAATCACTGAACCACTTGGACCACAATAGATCTGCTGCTGTTGTATCAACCCTCCTGACCTCTCAGCTCCTCTGGTTCTGGTTCTGCTCTGCATCCCCAGAACCAGAACCAAACATAAAGAAGCAGCTTTCAGCTTCTGTGCACCACAAATCTGGAACAAACTTCTAGAAAACTGCAAAAGAGCCAAAGTTCCTTTAAGACAAGTCTAAACCCCCAGCAGTGACCACTGGAACATCGACCAACATGTTTGATGTGTTTTGATGATTTTAATGATGGAACTGGGTTTCATAATGTAAACCACTTTTGAACTTCGTTGTTCCTGAAATGAGTTAAACAAATAAACTTGATTGATTGATTAATTGATTGAGTGATAATACCAACTGGTGAATCAACCCGTAATGCCCTCTGGTTCTTGTCTTAGAAACATTTGATAAAGGTTATAAAGTTCTTGGGGATGAACTGTTTCCTTTGGTTCAGTGCAGCTGCAGGACTGAAGGAAACGTTTTGGATGTTTTTGTTTTCTTGCAGACTTTAGTAAAGATGCGTGGACAGAAAGCGTGTCCTGTGAGTCCTGCTCCCTCTCCCTCCATCACGACTCCATCTGCTTCAACAGCAGCAGCCCTGAGCGCGCCATCTTCTTCTTCTACGCCCAGGTGGTCTTCAGGAAGAACCAGACTCAGAACCCTCCCCCTTCTGTGATGTTGATAAGAAATGGCTCTAAACAAGCAAAGAAGGAAGAGATGATTTTGGCGACCGTCCCGGCGGCGGGCGAGTCGGCCTGGTTGGGGAAGATGGTGATTCTGACCGCAGGCGACGGCGTGAGGCTGAACATCACAGGAGAATATCTAAGAGGCGATTCATTCTGGGGAGCCTTCCAGCTCCATTAACGCGCCACGTCTGGATGGACCAGCAGTCCTGGTACAACTTGTGACCTGTCCATCATTTGGTTTGATTTTTTCCCCCAAATACATTTCTGAAGTATTTCCATTCCTCCTGTGCCAACATGGAACACTAACTCCATCAGACATGTTTAAATGCAGATTTTAATCCTAATCCTTGAACAATCAGTCCGTTTGGTTTAGTGAAGTTCATCCTCAGTTTGAAGCCAGTAGGAAGTTTGAATGTAAACTGTGAATGGGCCATAAAAACCTCCTTCTTATTCCTATTTTGTAACTTTTCTGTGTGTTTTATAATTTATAATTAAATATTTTATTGTGGTTGTTTGAAGCAAACCAGAAAACTAATAAAATGTATTCTTATTATAAGTCACATTGTGTTTTTGTGGTTTTTTTAAATTACTCTTGGTGTTATTATGTTCACTTATTATTGTGTATTATATATTGATATGTGTTGCAGTCCTGTGGACGTTCATTTAGTCTGAATTATCCTTCGGTGTGAAATGATGGACGTTATTTTTGCATTAAATATGTTCTGAAGGATTGTTTTTCACAGGAAATCCATGAAGCTTCTGTAAACATGCTGAATATTAACTTCTACACCAAACCCTGACTGGCGGCGCTCCGGTCTGGCCTCCTGAGGGAACGCTGGGCGTCAGTTTGACTGAAGGAAATCCCATCGTTTCATATTTTCATATTTTTTATCCATGAATTTTAAAATGAAAATCATATATTAGCGTTTTATTTTCATTCAGTTTAGCTAACATTCAACAAGTTGAACGGAGAGCCCACATCAAACCACCATCAAGATGAAAACCTGTTCATTTATGACAGTAAAAGATCACTCTTATATTATGAACGATTCTCCGGCTGTGGCCTGAACGCACCGTCTCACAGCCTCCTCCTGGTCCTCATGGAGCTGAACTGGAACCTGTTTGTGTCATCAAACGTCTCTGGGTTTATGTGTTGGTCTGCAGGGTGAATCCAGTCTCTGCTGCCACACCGGACACTGGAACCAACCAAAGTTTTAAAATCAGGGAACATTTCTCCAACTGAAGTGATCAGAAGCCGGCAAGACTTTCTGAAGGAGAAGTTTCCAGCAGCAGGAGGTCAGACGCTCCAACGCGCCGCTCCTGGACAGGGAGACGCCTGGAGTCAGGCCGAGAGAAGACACTCAATGGAGACTTATATATATATTAAATTAATTCAGTTTATGCACTGATATTCTCAGTGCATAAAACTGAACATGTCCTGGCTTGTGCTCAGCTGTCTGAATTGTAATCCGTTAAAATGATGGAAAGTCATCAGATGTTTCTGTTAACTTAAAAAAAAAAAGAAAACAAGGTGAAAGATGTAAAATATTGACTGAATGCAGCCGTAACTCCTGATCTGAAGTCATTCATGTCCTCATTCCAGCTCTTCTTCTGAGGTAATGATTGCTAGCAATAATCAATGATCTTATCACATTAACTCTGATCTGGATTCCTGCTTCACCTGGCCTGATGACGTCATCATCCTCAGATGAAGACGCGCTGTGGTGTAAGTTAACTTTAGATAAACTTTTAATAATGTCTTAAGTCACCAGCTGCGTTTTGACCACATGGTGGCGCCACTTCCCACCAAATCCACTGAGACAAAAGCCCACGTGTGTTTCTGTAAACACAAACTAATCGTTTTTAAATTATAGTCTCAGCAGACATTTATACGTTACAAGAATAAGAAAGAAATACATAAATAAATGTAGATATTGTCCATGTTGTCAGTAAATTCTTCAGTCATGTTTTGGGTCTGAAGGTGATAATGCAAACAGACATAGACTGAAACGTCAAAGATATTTATTTTCAAGATGCGTCAAGCAGCAGCAGCAAAACAGGAAGCCACAAATTTGGTGCAACATCTGTCAGCTTCCTCCAGCAGGTTATCACTTCGACAGAAACGCAGAGCGACTCACGCTGGTCACATTTCAGCAGCGCTCACTGCCATTCCCTCCATGTTTCTCTGAGTAAAGGTGATCCGGCGTGAACAATGACATGTAAAATTGGGTAATTGTTTCCAGATGTCGTGATGGCTGACATCAACGCTCATTAACGCCTGAAGTTTTGGGATAGTTTTGGAAAATTCCACCTGAGAAAAAAAAATTCCCAGATTCAGTCAGAAGCAGCTCCTCATCCAGAATGCTAAAAATACATTAGAAGAGCTTTTGTGATGGACTATAATAAGCCACTAACACCTGATTACATCAATCCATCCACGAGTCACTTTAGTTTTTTAATAATTGGAAATTTGGAGAGTAGATGTAAAGTTGGCTGCAATGATTTCTTCTGGGACCGTTTCCTTTAAGTCCTCCAGGTTTAATAAGGATCTGGACCACTTGGATCCTGTGATCCTATGAGGTATTTTAAAACCTTTCCACAGATCCTCAGGTTTTCTGGTTCTCACTCCTCACATTAGATCATTCAGGGATGAAAAGACGTCTGAGCTCAAGAGATGAACCAGAGTTGTGTCATCTTTGGGTCATCAGATCTTCAGGATCCGTTTATTGTGATTAATCACAAGCATAACTCTGATCCAACAGGTAGATTTCAGTTCCAACCAGGTCATTCCCTGGGGAAAGAGGCCTGCCACTTTCTCTTCAGTCCAAAATTTAAGCACAAATTACAAACCCAGTTTCCATAGAAGACCTGGATGAAGGTTCAGGAAACCTGAAGAGTGTAAAGAACATTTCAGAAAATCCTTCTGGGTCTTTGGAACAAAAATCTGTTTTACTCTTCACTGGATGGTGTAAACTAAAGAAGGTCTTTCTCTTCAGCGAGGAGTCGGTTGTTAGTCTGTGCACATGAAGTCATCACCGCCGTTTCTTGTTTTTCCTAACAAACACAAGTCTTTCCTCCGGAAGATACAAGGAACGAAAATAACTGAAACTAAAAAAATCCTGTGGAACTACATCAAGACCGCATTAAAGATTACAGCAAAGTTTTGCTGCTTGGAAGGAATATCCATATTTCAACCTTCATAAACAGTCTGTGATATTGACAGGAGAGTTTTCTCAGCTCTGTGATGTTTGATGGATTTCTTTCATGCACTGTTGGTTTTAAATCTCCAGCAGAATCTCAATAAGACTCAGATCTGAGTTGTAGACCAATCTGCTCCATTTCTGTCTCTCAGTCCTTTCCCTGATGGATTCCTGTGAAGTTCTGGATATCTGGTGCTGCATGGTTCACCTCCACTTCAGCTTTGATTTTTGTCAGATGTCTCCCTCTGATACAGCAACGTTTTCTTGTGGGTTTCCTAAAAATGAGTGTGGACTTTCATGCTAATGCTTCAAATTCAAGTGCTGGTTAATTTTAGCTTCAGTTCAGCTGCAGACCAAATGAATCACATTAAAACACAAGCTGCCTTTCATCTGACCATGGGTTGCATTTCTCTTCTTTTTGACATTCACCTCATTTTAACCTGTTGCTTGTTGACCTGAAAGAAGAATTGTTTCTCTTTTGGACTTTCTCGGTTGAAAAAGGCTGATTAAAATAACTAAAGATAGATTTTAGAGTCACCTGCCCAAACCACAATGTTCAAAAAGCCCAACTGTTTCCTCACTCTTTCACTTCTTTAATATTTTTTCTGGTTATTTTTGGCCCAAATCAGTCGATCTGAACTTTCTTCTTTGTGTTTTTATTTCTTCTCTCATTCGTTTTGGATCTGCAATCATGTTCCTTCAAGTCTGCGTTGACAGACTGACCATCGAACACAAAGGCAGTGATTTCAGTTTCTCCAGCGTAAATGTAAGTTTATGACATGAAGATTAATATGACAAACCATAAAGGAAGAAACTCAGGAGAAATGAGCTAACAGAACGGCACAGTAAAAGCCATCCGACTCTGATTCACCACAAAGATTCATTTTAAATAACGTCCTCAAAAAAAAAAAAAAAAAACTTTTCAGCAGGTTTTTGGCTTTTCCAAAAATAAGTTGGATGGAACTACATTCCTTCAAGATGAAATGTAGTTCCAGCTTGAAGGGGAAATGGAACTGCACTTGCCAAATAAGTTCTGCCGTGGCGAGCATTTATCTCACATGAACGATCAGCTGTCGCCGGCGTTAGAGTCTCAGTTCTTCCTGCACGTCTCTGAACGCCTCAAACATTGGAAACAGCAGCTGACCTGACAGAACAACTCCTGACAGCAACACATTCCTGAAAACCTCCCTCCATCTTTCTGAGTGTAATTCTACAGAGTTACGCTCTGTGCAGCCCGGTTGATTCGCTCCAAACCTGTAGAGGAAAAAACAACTGATTCAAATGTTTTCCTTTTTTTGCAACATTTTAAAAGTTTGCTAAAAATTTGCATGACATCTGGATGGAGTCATAGATTTTTAGCAGAAGCAGCTAAAAGTCACGTTTTGATGTTTTACCTGATAATAACTTGACCAAAGGAGCCACTAGAAGCTCACTCACTTCGCCCTAAACAGAAACTTTAAACCACGTGTGGTTGGAAGAAAATCAGAGAGCAGCTGCAGTCCAATGCTCTTCATTTGTCTCAGGCACTGAAGAAAGTTTTCTACTTTCTGCAGGTTTTGTTGGCAAAAACGTGCAGAAAGCTTATTTTTATCACTGGAGACATTTGTTGATGTGTTGCACAGGCGATAGACCAGTAAATAAAAAGTACAAACAACAGACACATTATGCTCACAAACAACAATGTGATGTCATGGCTCCTGACTCACTACTAGAGAAATCTGCACACCTCTGTCATGTTGATGTCCCTCAGCATTTCAGAGCAAAGTGGACCAAACCGACTCTGTTCTGGTGAGTTCAAGTTTGATCAGATGCTCACCTCTTTTCCAGCTTAGACGATGTTTGGGGAAAGACCCAGTGCTCACTCATTTTTCTGTGTTATCATCATGTAGTTATGCATCTTTGGGAGTTTTTTGCCTTTTAAAAGGTCTCATTGTTAACATGAAAACTTGTTTTGAATTTGGTCCACAGAGTTTGAGCATCTAGAGAACATAAAGAAATCGCTCTCTGTTTTAGAGAGCAGTGCTCTTAAACAACTTATTCTGGTTTCATGTTAATACTGTGGCCATAATTTTTAGCTGTTTTACCAAACTATAGGAATATTTTTGGGAATGGGATTCCAACTAGACATGAAATGGATCAGTTCAGATATTATGTTTGCTGTGCATTTCCACTGAACTGAATCAGTGATGAATAATACACAAAACCACTTTTTGAGCAAAAACCAAAAAACTCCTTGCTAGAAACCAGCTGTTTGATCTACCAGGATGCCCTCGGCATTTCACAGGACTTTATGTCGTTCCCTCCGTCAGACTGAGGAATTTTCTCTCAGGTGACTTTGAGTTTAAGACAGAGGAAAAGCCGGGGAATCACCGACACCTCCGAGGGCCAGATGAATGTGAAATCAGAAGAAAAGGAAAAATTCACTGTAATAATTGTGTCAGATGAAACATTTTGTTGCTCAGTTGTGTTTGATGCAGGTATTTCCCCAAACTCTGCAGAGAGAACAAACTGTTTACATCAGACCAAACTCAGAACGGTCCTCAGAAAAGGAAGAAGTTTAAAGTTACACAACTTCACAAATGGAAAACAAACAAACAAACACAACAAAGACGAATATGAATCAGGATGCAGAGAATATGTTTATCCACTTTTAGTTCCTGAATAATAATAATTTGCTCAGTTTCTTCCAGCCGTCTGGAGCGATCTTCCATCCCGTTTCCTCTTCTGTCTCCAGCCGCTGTTGATCCCCTGCTGCTCCTGTCAAACCTCTCATGACATTTAAATGACACTGAAAGCAGAAACGCTCCTTGCTCAAATATCACCCTGGACTCAACACAAAGCTGTCCTTTCAGAAAAGCAAAAGTTCAACTCAATTTTCAATTCAGCTTATTTATAGAGCAGCGATTCACAACGGAAGTCATCGAAAGGCACTTTGGGAAAAACACAAAATGTACAAACAGAAAAATGTATTTAATCCTCTATAATCATACAAACTGTATGTTCATTTATTTATTTGACCTCTATTTAACTAGTAGGTTAGTTATGAAGGGTAGATTCCTATTTACAGTAATGAGCAGGCAGGGAAAACACAAACAGCTGGAATAAACAAACAATAACTATACTCCATAAAAACAGTAAAATCAACTCTGTGACATAAACAGAAAAAATGTAACACAAAATAAAAAGCATGGGCTTTATATTTCTCCACATTTTCATTTAATTTTGGAAACACTGAGAAGAACAAACAAACCAAAAGATTTTCCTTTTTCTTTAGCGATGACCAGTTAAGTGCAGCGAGTCGAGACCAGAGCCAGGAATGAGACCAAACGTTCAGCAGAGACGAGCAGGAGATCCAGGCACGGAGGGAAAAACATAGATCTACGTTTACAACAGAACAGAATAGAAACAATTTTTATTGTTATTAGGAATAGAAAATCACTACAGTAAAAAATGGGAATAATTTTCATTTGGACCAAAGTTTTGGTCCAAATGAAACCTCCAAACCTCCAAACCTCGTTACACGCAGCAGAGACTCATTTGTGGATAATTATTCCAATCTGTGAACCGTTTCCTTTCAAACGCAGTGAACAGTGTGGAGTTGTCACGTTTGCAGCAATCCCTCCTCTGTTAACCAAGAAACTAACAACCAAACATGGAGAAGCAACTTTCAGCTTCTATGAACCACAAATCTGGAACAAACTTCTAGAAAACTGCAAAGCAGCTGAAACCCTGACTTCCTTTAAATGAAGGCTGAAACCCAGCTGGTTTGATTTTAACCATCATAAATAAAATCGATGATTTTCATGATGGCTCTCATCAAAACGTGACGTTTGTTTCTGGTTTTCTCAGTTGTTGACTGGAGTCGTTTATGACTTCGTGTTTTTGTGGTTTTATGAAGTAAAACACTTTAAAACGTACCAAACAAATATTGATTGAAGAATCATGAACTGTTGTTGTTTGGAGTTTTTTGCTCAGGTAATAAATGTGATCATGTGGTAACAGGTTGAATAAATGATTTACTTTACATTAGTGCCTGTTGTGGCTCCAAACACTACAGGCAAAACAAGCAGACCAACTATTTCTCTTCTTTTTAATCACCAGAAAACAACATGGGTATATATAAAGCACTAAATGTGTGTTTGGCTAATTGAGCTGCTCAATAAAGCTGAGACATAACTGAAACTTGTAGGTTTTACAGCTTCTTCATGAGCAGAAACCATTCCTGATGTCCAGCCTTCTGCCGGGACGTTTCGGTTCAGGAAGCAACTGGAAAGTCATGAATCTGTGATCAACTTATCTAATGAGTTTGTATTTTTAGACTCTGTTCAAATAGACAGTTTACATTTGAAACAGGAGCCAGAGAGAAAAAAGAAGAACTGTGAACATCCACAGTTTCTGCAGAAAACAGAAGGTGAGGTTAGAGAGTCCAGAAGACTTGTTTACCTCCACAACGATTTCTGAACAGAAACCTGAGCAGGGAAACTTGCTGACAGGAGAAACTCTCAGCTTGTGGTCACTTGTTCCTGCTGGACGAAAGAGGATTTAAAAACATGCAGGAAAACAGAAACTCTGTTGGCCAGAACAGCAGATCCTGACAGCCTGGACTCAAACAGACACAGTTCTCCTTTCCTCCATCTGCTTGTGAAGGATGGAGTCCCAGTGAGAAAGTGTCTTTGAGAACAGTTTTAGTTTCCATGCAGGCTCCGTTTGGACGTCCAGGTTCCACTGCTGGTCCCTGAAGACAAAAAAAACTTTTTCCACCTTTAACATGAGTCGTCATCCGAAAAGCAGATCATTCTCCACTGCTGTGAAACAGGTGCAGCACCTGGCCACCTGCAGCGCAGAGAGGAAGATAATCGCTCTCTTCTCTGAACGCTCCTTCGATTCTCAGCCTAAAAATGGACCTGCCTGAATTAATCCTTTTACCTCCTCAAGAAGCCGAGACTTCATCCGCTGTCACTCATTCCTTTCTGCAGGAAGCAGGCATGAAATCATTTTGTTGCTTCACATCATCTCTACTTGTCTCTCTGCAGGAAACTGCACTTTCAGAGGGAAAGGAAACAAAAACCTGTCCTGTCAGAGTCGTAGCAACCAGCTGGTTGCCGGCGTGTTGATGTGCAGAAAGTGGCCCTGCAGAGGACAGTGACAGGAGCTGAGCAGCTAAACTGCACAGTTTTTGCATGTCTTGAACTCTGCAGGAGCAACTCTGATCTGATGTAGAGCCGCCCGGTGAAGAACCTGCAGCAGTAATCAAAAGATAAACACCTGGATGATGCTGAGACACTGGACCTCTAACCCTGGAAACTGTCTTTATGTGTCTCTGAAGGGTCAGGTCAGAGGTCAGCCTGATCTCTGGTTTCCTGCTGTGGTGACTGCAGACTGGAGATAATAACTCCAGTTTTGTTTTTATTCAGCTGCAGAAAGACGTCATCACATCGGTTTGTTCTAAGGTTCTGTTCAGTTCTTCTTCTTTGTGGTTCATATTGTACCGCAGAAAGCACATAGATCAGTGCTGCGGTCTCCACCTACCTGCAATAACATTTCCAATCAAGTCAAATAACATTTTCAGCTTCCATCCATCTGCACAGCTTGTTGGAATATGAAGCGAATGTTATGCAACACACATACATGAAGCTTTATCTAATCACACAGGGTGAGATTTCAAACAATCAGGATTTATTTAACTGCCATCACTTTATGGTAACAATTAGACTGCGTCAGAAAATAGTTGTTCCGGTGCTGCATTGCTGCAGGGTTTTCAACAAGGAGTGGCTCAGGTTACAAAACCTGTTGATGTTCCACTGGAAAAGAAACTGAGCTCAGTTTGGAAAACACACCGAGGGCGGGACAGGAAGGAGACAAGGCCAGAAACACCTGAGACAAAAGAGAGGCAGGCGTGACGATTAATCCGCACCAGGACGGCCTGCAGAGATCGAACACAAAGCAACACAGACAAACGTATTTATGCAGCACAGATTCACAGCAAAAATAAACTCAGAACCATTTACAAGACAAACAGACAAACTTAAAATCCTCTTCAGTGTAAATTATTCAATCAGATGGAGAAGTTGAGATCTAATTTCTTTCTGTTTTATTCAACCCAGATCAGTAAAAAGTTATTTATCTTACAAAGCCGTGATAATTATTCCTCAATCTGGGATTAAACCAGAATAATCAGCCAGTTCTGCTGTCAACGACTCAGAGCTTCAACTTACACACAAATAAAACCCAGAAGAAAGAAAACCAACAAGTAAATAATAGATACTTCCAGGTAACATGGAGAGTAGTAGGAGAAAGTAGTCAGTGACTGTAAGCCTCTTCAAGAAGGAAAGATTGTGTCCTAGTCAAAGACTCGATGTGATCTGCTGGGTTTCCTTAGATAGAAACTTTTTAAAATACTTTGAATAATGAATTGATTAATCTGGACTGTTTGATAACTTGGATCAATTGGAATGATTGAATTGCAGGTCTATAAAGCACAGATGAGCAGAACACATCATTTGTGAAGTTGGAAAGAGGTGGACGAGTTATTCATTCATTCCTCCACTGTTATGAATGAATAACTCTAAAAGCTCTGACTGCACCTGACTGCCACATAAATTCTAATAATCAAAAAGTAAACAGTTTTCTGCTGTAATCAATACCTAGAAGGGAAGTTGGTCTTTGTTCCTAAATACCAGCTTCTGGTTTTCAGATTCGGTCCAACAAACAGCATGAGGGGAGGAAGCAGCTTTTGTTCAGCTCTGACAGCATCAACGACCCGTTGCTGCGTCTGTGGCGTCGTCACTCTCCAGGTTGTGAAACAGGAAGCCACCAGCGGAGGTTTCCACGCTGCGTTCTGGTCACTGCTGCAACCAAAACCCAGATCTGTGAGGGACCCGAACGTCTGAGCGCTCAGCTAATCCTTCACTCCTCCTGCTCCTCATGGCCTCACAGCGTTTGGCTGGACTCTGTCAAACATTCATGTTCTACCTCATTTAGTGAAGCTGTACTTTGACAAGGCCATTTACAAACCAGAAGTTTCTTCAGGATGATTTAGATTTATGTTGGGACTTACTGTGAGTCTGAAAAACATTCAAATCTAAGACGCAGCTGTTGCTTTAATCCCTACGGACCAAAATCCATCTGAAGACAACAAAGATTATGTCAGACTGTGATGCTGCCACCACCGTGTTTTGCTCTCACTGTCAGCTGCGGCTTCACCTAAAGGATGGAAACGAGAATCTGACTGAAGAATCAATTAATCAGATTAATTACATTTGATTCAGAATCAATCAGGAATCAGGTATCAGTCAGTTTGAGTGTTGTCATCCAACTTCTTTATTTTTTAATTTCCCACTCCACCTGATTCCATTGTAATATTTCTGACTCACCTGAACCAGCGTCTCCACGTGTCATTAGGAGGAAACAACAATGCTTTAGATCAAATATGCAGTTTTATTCTTATTTAACTCTTGTAAGTTCATCAGGCCCTGACAGGTGCAGGAGAGCTACAAACAGCTGAAAGAGCTTAAACCTTATTTAAAACTGTGTTTAACGTCATTTTATTTCTTCTTTGATTTTGTTTCATACATTTTCAATACACTGATGAGGGATTGTATTGTTGGAGGCCCTTTGGGCTTTTCCCTTCGTCTGTGTTGTAGTTGTGCAAACTGAACACAGTTAAAAGCTAAACTACACCGACGTTATTAACTTCACAAACAGAGTCTACGGCTCCTGTTTCAGTAGAAAGACGGTTCCTGCTGCGTTCGTCACACTTCTGCTTCACTATTGTTCGCATGATAAGACTTTTGTCTTTTAAACGAAACGGTACAAAGATGTGGAAAATAGATGTCATCACTTCCTTCGTCGTCGTTGTCGTGAGAACGTCGCTCAGCTGACCTCAGCTCATGTTGTTAGGGTCTACTTCTTTTATTTACTACTGTCCTGTTTGCATGTATCAGAGTTTTTTTTTAGTTCAAGCAAACAGTGAGAAATAGGAAACGTTCTCCCTTCCCTCATTGTCTGTAGTAGAGGGGTAAAAGCTTGTTGTTGACCGTTTCTTCAAACATGAATCATGAAAAGGTCAGAGAGAAAACGCTGTAATGTCACTATCGTGTGCATTAGTCATCTCTCTCACTCAGTGACAGAATCTAACCAACATGAAACTGCAGACAGCCCCACTCGGAGTGGAAATGCCTGACGTACAGTAGAGAGGAGGGGCTCTGCGGTCCTCCTGGTTTTTAACAGTTGTGCTGAAGACCTGCAATGAAAGTCTCTGCGGTGGCACACAGGTTGGAACAAAGGAGGTCAAATCTCCTGACATTTACTCTGTTTATGAAAAATAAAAACATCTCATTGTTTTCTAAATGTTCTGAAAGGATTTGTTCAGCCTAAAATTATTCATACGCCTGGCAGATTTGGCTCTAGATTAAATCCTTTCTCTAATCCCAGAGTTGGAGGAACTGTAGCGTTAGTTCCAACCAACAGAGGAGCAGCAAAAGCAAATGAGGTGGATTAGCAGAGCTGCCAGCAACTAATGGTGAGAGTGAAAAATCGTCCCCAGATGTTAACGACTCTTTGGATGATGAGTTATGATTCCATAAAATTATTTTTGAGTTGAATCTTTTTCTTTAGCCGTGAAGTGACCCATCCGGCCTCAATCTAGGAAATTATTCCATTTTAATCACATTTTCCACGGCAACCACGGCGGCCATCTTGAAAAAGCACAAAGCTCTTTGTGAAAATGATTTCTATGATTTCAATTGAACATGATTTGGCACTTTAACAATTTATTGATTATATTTATTGGCAAATTTAGCGCACAGATCTATTTTCCACGACGGCCTGAATTCTTCAGTGGTGAACATTTTATAGCCTCTGATATCATCTGAGCCCAGTTTGGTTCTTCTGATCACGTGAAGAATTTTGATTAAATATTCAATTATTCTGCTGGACTGTAATATCCTCGATCTATGTACTTACTACTTTATGCTCATGTAATTATCATTTTTAAATCTTTTTGTGGAAATAAACTTTCCTTAAAACTAAAACAAACTCAGATCGATATTCTTTGGTTCCTGTTTTGATCAATATCAGTAAAGCAGATAATCAATCCAAAGCCAATACATGCTGAGCTGTATCAGCTGCTAACAACTAAGAGACCCACATAGATCAATATAGTCTCAATGAAAATACTAACATGAAAAAAACAACTATCAGCAGTTAAAAATTAAATCAGGTCTCTGACACGTTTCAGTGGAAGATCTAAGAAGATTCTTTCATTTTGATGTTTAAATGTTGAACCGTCTGTGATTAAAAATCTGAAATATTCAGGCTGATCGGATCTCAGCAGGGATTTCTGGGGGACAGGAAGTGTTTGTTTAATTTCCTGCCCAGGTGGCGTTCATGTAACCGCCTCCGCTGCACCTTTCAGAAAGGTGCCAAACTGTTAGCGCACGCTAGCGGTCCTGTGTTCAGCTTGAAAACAGGACAAAAAGTGAACCTGAGGAGAGTTTTGGTGCCAAATCAGGTTCAGTTAAAGTCGACAATTATACTTTTACAAACTTTAACAGACTAAAGATAAATAAAACAAGGAAGTCAGTCCAGTTCATGAAGTGACTCCAGGCTGCGTCGTTGCCATTAAGTTTCCTGCCAGAGGTTTGCAGGCCGCCGTGCTGCGCAGCCCAGACGCAGCTGAAGCCACGCAGCTTCAGCGGTTGAATCGGCTTTGACCTGATTTCTCTCCTCACCAATCAGCGGCTCTGTCAGAGCCCACACACACGCTGCCACCGCGCAGCGAATGATGACAGGGAAAACCGAACGTTTCTGATGTGGATTTGTTTCTTAAAGAACCGACACCTGTGAGCGTGTCACCGAGGGAATCTGAAACTGACGCTCTTTACACAAACAGGGCCTCCACTTCGCCTACAACTGGGTCCTTCCTACGCTTCCACTTCCCTCGCTGCGTCACGCTTCCCCTTTCCATCCCTTCCAGGTCTGATGTAATGTGTGGCAGCAGACTGCTGGGGCTCAGCTGTGTGATTACTGCACTTCTCTGGGATGAAAATGATGCAATCCTTGATAAAAATCTGCAAAGAACAAAGGAGAGCTTTTATTAGGCCGTACGGATCACAACAGGCAGAGTTAGAGCACAGAATGGCGTCAGCGGGGGTTTGGAGGAGGGGAGCAGGCGAAAAGGGCAGGTGGATACAGGAGAGTTTGTGTCCAGCTCTGTTTTCCCCGAAGGCCGATGAAAAGAGGGATTTGTGTCAGGGAGGAATCCCATGAAGCCCGAGTAACACTCTGCTGACGACCTCCGACCTCCGGCTGGGAAAACTTTTCTGTCAGGATTTACAGATCAGCCAGACTGAAACAAATGATTTCATTTCTACATTCTCAAAACAAAAGAGGTCTGAAGTTTTTGTTTGGGAACATCCTAGAAAAATAAATCCCATCTATCCAGAGACTAAAACATTCACATCAGAGCAGGTTCTCAGCTGCTCTGTTACCATTTCACACAAAGAGGATTAAAACAGCTGCTGGAGCAACATCAAATATTAATCATTTCAATAATTACAATGATACACATACCATTTATTTATTGTTTTCTGGATGGGGGACTCTTCTGCTAATGATTGTTTCGTCATTTTTCGTTTAGCATTTTTACAGTTTTGCTAACTTTGAAGATGCTTAACAAACTTAGCTTCCTCTAAATTAATTTTTCCAAATAAATGCTAAAGTGCTAACTTATTGGGCTGTTCTGTAAACTTTCAGTTGAATAAACGTCAAAGTTTTGGTAAAGTTTTGGTTAGTGACAGTTAATGCAGTTTAAAATCTACTGACGTCTTTCTGATCGAACCACTTTTAGCCAATGAGGCAAAATCAGCAGCAGAGTTAGAAAAACTCAACAACTATAAAACTGAAACATTAATTTTATGATTTCATTATTTCTTCTACCCCAAAAAAGTTTGCAAATCTTTTATTCCATGTATTCTAAGAAATCCCGATTCATGTAATGATTTTATTTCTTTCCTCTTTTTACACAGGACACAACAAAAATGTTGTAAATGACGGGCAGAATCACAATGGAGTAAAATAGCAGCAGCTCGTTAACTATGATGCCTTAATTTGGATTAATTACCTCGATTTTAATACTTTAAAAGATTTGTTATGCAAATTTGCATTCAAAGGTTCCGGCCTGGAGTCTTTGTATTTGCGTGGACGACAAAGCTAAACAATGCTAAACATGTTGCATTGTGGATGCTAATGCTAATGCATTAGCATTAGCAATAGCATCCACATTTCTAAGGAAGTTCTATAATTGATCAGCAGTTTTTGTAAAAGTGAATGGACAGAAAAACACTTTACACCAATCTGACGGATCAAGGACCTGAAGAGTTTTTAATTTATAGATTAAAAACTATTAATGTTTTTGTTGCTGAGTCCAAATGTTTCAATAATTTAGCAGGAAAAAAAAGGTTGCTGAAACTGATGGAACCAGCAACCCTGAAGTTGAGAGAATATTTGTGGCTGATGATGAAAGAGACGGGCAGTAATCCTACAGAAACCACATATTTACATACACACATATTTACATGCTCTCCAAACCTTCAGCTATTTAGTGAAAATCTCTATTTCCTAACTGCCAGAACGATGAGAACGTGATTTTATTTATTCATTTTGCTCTGTACTTGGCAGCATTGCCCTTTAAACTGTATGACTTGAGTAAAACTGTTTACTTCTCTGAAACTCTGGTCCATTTCTGACAGAACCGGTCCAACTGGAACCGGTGTTGGACTCAAACACACCGGTTGTGATGGTCACGCCAACAAATGGACTTAAAGCTGCAGAAAGGAACTTTATAAAGAAAAGTTTTTACATATTGTTAAAGTTATTTTCTGATTAAGACATAATCTGTGAAAAAATGACTTCCTGTTTTTTCACCCAGTTCTAGTGACAGAAATACACCTCAGTCAGAAACAACCAATCAGAGCCAGGAGGCGGGTCTTAGCACTGCCAATCACTCTCAGTCTCTTCTATGCTACAGCTGATAGCTACGTGACAGGCTACAGCATAGCCTGTCATCAATGCTATTGCTAGTTAGCGTAGCCACCAGTGACCTTTGATACACAGTTTTCCTGGAACGTTAGTTGCTGCTCTGCCACTGACACATTGAGCAGCATTGATTGGCAGCAGTAACACCCGCCTCCTGGCTCTGATTGGTGCATTTCTTCAGTCGGTAGCTCAGACAGGAGATCCATCTTTTCACAGATCACCTGTCTCATTTTACGCTGTGGTGACATGATGACAGTTTGAACAGTTCCCTGCTGCAGCCTGGTAACAGATTTATTGGTTTCTACTTTAACTTCCTGGTTGATGTTTGAAGTTGCTGCCTCAATGTTTCCACACCTCGTTCTCGTCATGATGTGTTTTTTGGAGAGCACCGGTCCTCCCACCCTGCCTCCACCTCCTTACTTCACAGCAGGGATGATTTTCTCAAACTTCCCCTTTTTCCCTGAAAACGTACCCATGTTATCGTGACTGATCAGTTCCGCTTCATGTTCATGAGTCCACGTTCATGAACTCTTCCTCCTGATTGGCCTTTGATTCATGTTGGTTTGCTGTTTAAAGTAATCTTCAATAAAAAAAGTATTTCTAATTTTTCTTGGCAAACAGAAATAAACATTAACCTTGACCTGACAGGAGAGGTTTGATCTGCAGTTCAGTAATTTCTCTTCTCTGAGATGAATCATGAAGATGCATGAGTCTCCTCAGCTCTTTCAAAAGCACTTTAATGTCACAAAGTGTTGGGATTATTTGCATGTATTTCCAAGAACGTGTCCTCTGCACCTGCTCAGAGAGAATGAAAGTTGGGTTGGATTTTTACTGACCTTTACGGAGCGAACGTGTTATTTTGGAGCTTCCTGTGCTGTTTGAACACACCGGATACCAAAACCAAGATCTTAGCTGGGTGAATCTCCATCTGAACAACCGAGAGGTGGGGGAGTGAGTCTCAGGAAACGTAAAGATGCAGCCTGTGTGTTTGTTTGTTTGCGTGCATGTCATGTGGGTGCTGCACGGTGATGGTGGGATGATGTCATCCGGCAACTTGTTGCGGTCGGATTGTGTTTGCAATGCTGGAATGAATCAGTCAAGGTGAGACAGAAAGGAAGAGTTTCCCAACTGGGTTTAAACTACAGTGTGGATGTAAAGTCATAGAGCTGAACATCCAGCAGCCCACACGCAGTTTACCCACAATGCAATGGGCCACATTTAGCAGCTCCTCTGTCTCCCTCAGAAAAAGCAACGCATTCACCAGCATTCAGAACGAGCAGAAGAATTCATCTATAAAAAGATTGATTAAAGATCTGATTAAAAAAACAGAAAATAAAATACAGAGCGAAAACCTTTTTACCTAATAATCATAACAGTTACAATTTCTCATGTTACTACTCTTATTATTGTTATTACTGTAGTTATTAATGATATTTCATAATAATAACCCTAAACTATTAGACAGAACGAAAGAAAGAAAATGTAAAAATATGAGAAAAATGAAATCCTCATTGCAGATAAATGAAGATTTATAAAACTAAACCAATTAACAACAACAATACTACTAATAATAAATTATAGTAATTGTTAATATAATTACTATCATTATTATTAGAAGAAACAAAAAAATCTGACAAATAATGAAGGAAATAAAAAATTTAAAAAAAGTAATAACAGTAAAACCCAAGTTAAATCATAACAGATTTATGATTTGATATAAATCATAACAATAATTTAAATGGTAAATTTACCATTTAAATTGGTAAATGTAAATTATTATTATTATTATTATTATTGCTAATACAATAAATATACGACCATAATAAGACAAAAAGGATACAAAAGAACGTCACAAATTAAAACAAACAAGAAAATAACAAAATAAACCAAAAATTATTACAGAATAAAAGAAAAACACAGAAAAAACATTTTTATTAAGAATAAAAGAAAACACTCAAAATCACAAATGCTCTGATTATATAAACCAGATGAGACACATGAAGTTTCCAGCAGAGATCACAGAAACCCAGAGTGGTTCTGATGGTTCTGAAGGTTCAGAACCACCAGAACCACCAGAACCCGGCTGGCTTTCCTCCTCACAGGAAGCAGGTCCTGCTCAGAGAAGCTTCTGATGGCAGCAGAGTGGAAGACGGTCCAACAGAACCGCCTGGAACATCTGGACCGCTTCTGGACCGGAGGTCAGAGTTCAGCAACAGGAGCAGGAAGGAGGCGTGGGGGCGGAGTCCAAAATAAAACATTTCATTAACAGAAACAAATGTGGAAACATGAAGATGTCATTCTGGTGATTCACTGCCAACTGCTGGTTCTTAATCATTATCGCCATGGCAACAACATCAGTACGTTGAAGAGCTGCCTTCGCAGCTCCGACGTAGCAGGACCCAACAGAACCACCAACGGTCCAATGACCTGTTGCTGTCGGCAACAAGGATGTTACAGTTTACAAATGCATTATTTTTTAAAAATGAATAAATAATAATGTATTTATCTTTGGTGAATTAAACTAAAGCAACTAAACATTTACGCTTGTTTTATGTTAAATATTTGTAATTAATTGCCTTAATATATAATTTATATAAATCCATTTTCACTTTGACATTAACGGGCTATTTTGTGTTTTTTTGTAAAAAAAAAATAGAAAGAACGAAAACTGTGGAGTTTTATTGATCATGATTGATCAATAAAAACAATAAGATGGTTAATATGTTTTATAAGATCAGGAATGTGTTTGTGTGACATCATTTACAAGATAGCAGAGAATATTTAATGCCTCTAAATGACTTTTCTGATCCGTTTTTATCATTCTGAACAGAACCTGAACAGAACCTGAACCTGTTCAGGTTCTGTTCAGGTTCTGTTCTGTTCAAAACACATAGTTTTTGTCTCACAGGCTGAAGGTTTTTCTGAGTTTCTCCATCTGCATGTCAGTGATTTCTCTGGGTGCTCAATCAGTCCCAAAACAGGACTGATCGATTGATTGGTCAGTTATTGATCAGATTTCAGGGTTTCAGATCAAAGCAGCGTTTCAGACGTTCAGCCCACAGAACCAAGCTGGTCTGGTTAAACCATGAATTATCAGATTACCAAGCCTCTCTGGATTATGTTCAGAGATTATCTGCTTTTGTTTAACCTGGACTGTCTTATTGCCAGTGTTTAATCTCAGATTGGGGGAATCACCATGGTAACCAGTATTTCTTAGATTTACTAGAAATACAAACTCTCATTCCAAACAGATTCCTGCCCTGCAAGAAAACATTTTTTCTTCACATTGTTTTGTAATCAGTCATAATGATGAATCATTGATCATTTGGGTCGGTGTGGTTCTGGAGGTTCTGCCCATGTTGATTCGCTCTTTGCAGAAATGTTGCGGTTTTGCTCCTCTGACTCTGATCTGATCTCTTCTGTGGTTTTGATGAGTTTTACAGTTAGAAACTCAGCTTCACTGTCAGCATCAAAACAAACCTGTAAAACTGGAGATTCGTGCAAATGTTGCACTGGCATGTTTTAAAGTTTCATATAAAATTCTTATTTCATTGAAATGCATCATGTCGCCAGGCGTCTCTGGTTTCCCTGCAGAGAATCCATCGTCTCTTCCTCACTCAGAGCAGGAAGAACCGGCCGGTTGGACCCGATCGGTTGCATCACCTCCATGCTGTGAAACAGAAAGTGGGAGCTGCCAGGTTTTACTTTTCAGACTGAGCAGAACTTCCAGAGGATTTTTGTCCCAAACAGCTGGGAGAGAAAATGAAATCACTCTGAGGCGTTTCTGATTCACTTTCCTTTGGTCTGTTTTTAAAACATATTTTTGGATGTTGAGTAAATATTAATATTAATACAGTAATGATGTTTCCCGTCCTGTGCGTGGTGGAGCTTATCATCCACCATCGGGTTGTCGTATTGATCAGCCCTGCATTAAACTGATCGCAGATCGATCAGCGATAAACTGATGAAGTGAAACTGAACTCCAGGGTTGATTCTGGCTGCAGGTCGATCAGATTACAGCGGGCTGAGGTGTGGATTATTGCGGCTCCAGCCTCAGCTCTGGGTCTGTCTCATGTCTGCGTGTTTGTGGATCAATCTGTCCCTCTTAAAAACTCCATTCACTTTCCCGTCCTGAAACCGCAGCTCCTGCCGCGGCGCAACGCTCCACTCCACACACACACGGAGAAATTCTGTGACTTCTCTTTCCTCTGCTGCAGCTGCGGCCTCTCCGCTCAGGCTGTGACATAACTGGAGTTTCCCTTCTGCAAGAGCAGCCGCCACTGCATAAATACTACGAGGCGTGCTGGCAGAAGTTCATTCTCACTCAAAGATAAGCAGAGGGCTGCCGGCTCCAGCAGATTGCCAAGTGACACCAGATGATGACGGGATACAAAATCACAGCGGGCGACGTGGAGGCCGGGCCTCAGGACAGGATGGAGGTCCTGGTGCAGAAGAAGTCGTCCACAGGGTGGCTGTGGAAGCTGCTGGCGGTGCTGCTCCTCCTGGCGCTCTGCCTTGGAGGCGCCCGGCTGTACGTCTGGTACCAGCTGGAAAGATCACAAGCTACAGTAAGGAGATTCTGCTGGATGTCTGGGTTTAATCTGACATCTGGTCTCATCTCTGGAGCGTGTTTTTAACCAATGTTTCCTCTCCTCCAGACGCAGGCAGGACACACAGCAGCACCATTCAGGATGGACTCTGACGAGGCGACAGGTGAGCATCAGCTGAAGTTTCTTCACATGAAGGCAGAAAGGTTCAGTTCTGGATCATCTGAGCTCATGTTTGTCTTTTCCTGCCCAGGTGCTCACTCCACACTGCAAGAAATGAGCAAGAAAGCAAAAGCAGCCATTCATCTAGAAGGTGAGTTCAGCCCAGAGTTTAACTGCTGCAACATGTTTTACAAAAGTTAAAATGAGTCATTAGAAAAAAAAAACTCATGAAAAAAACATCATTTAATGTTAAAAATACCTCAGTTGGTCCAAAACATGGAGTTATGTGGGAATTTTGATATTATCAGCATCAAAAATGAAAATAATTGATATCAATAACTGCAAACTCAGGAAAAACAAACATTTTTCTAAATCACAACATTTCACCAAGTTTCTTTGGTTTCCAGCAAATATCAGATTTATTTCAGGAAGTTACAGGAGTTTGTTTTAAATAATAATTATTTGATTTTTATGAAAACATTTCTACTGGGAGATTATTTCACTCTTAATAAGACATTTCTCTCATGTTAGAAGTGAAATAATCCATCAGAGGAAGCAAAACTTTTCCTTGCAGATTAAGAAGTGACTTAACTAAAATAATCTCTGATCCCAACTGGATGTTTGCACCAAAACTAGACAGAAATATTTGGTGATATTTGACAGATTTGACCCCAAGGCTGAGATTTAACTAGTGAATCTTTTCAGGTCATTATGATGAAAGAACCGACGCGACGGCCGTGGAGTGGCGGGACCGCGTGGGCCAGGCCTTCTCTCAGGGCGAGATCCGTCTCCATGACAACCAGATCGTCATCCCAGACAGCGGCCTGTACTTCGTCTACAGCCAGGCGTCCTTCCGGGTGTCCCGGTCCGGCGACCAGGAGGGCGAGTGGCGCCCGCCGACCCTCAGCCACCGCGTCCGCAGGATGTCTCAGGCCGTGGGGACGCGGGTGTCCCTGCTGAGCGCCGTCAGGTCGGCCTGCCAGAGCATCCAGGAGGACGGCGAGCGGCCGGGCCACGGCTGCTACAGCACCATCTACCTGGGCGCCGTGTTCCAGCTGGACAAAGGGGACACGCTGGACACAGAGTCCAACCCGCTGAAGGAGCTGGACACGGACGAGGGGAAAACCTTCTTTGGCGTGTTCGCGCTCTGAGCCGCTGCTGTGAGACTAAGACACTGATCCTGGACAGGATCTAAAAAGAAACATGATGCACATTTTTACACTTTGATTCCGCCTGAAGGGGATGTAGAAATGCTAACATCTCCATGGAGATGGAACTAGACTTTATGAACTGTAACAGTTTGAAACGTTATCTCTGTTTTAGGCACTTTTTGACTTTATTTATGTTGATCTCAGATTGTAAGACCAGACTTCTGCTGCAGCAGAGTGCAGTGTATTTCTCACTATTTACTTGTATGTATTTATTTATATTTATTGGTATTTAAATTTTTGGGATTTTTGGTTTAATATTATATTTAATATAAATAAAAATGCATAAAAATCAACAAAAACTGAAGTAGATTTCTGAGACTTGAGAGACTTGAAGCCGCACTGGAAGTTCCGGTTTGCACACACACACACACACACATCCACGCACGCACACACACGCGAATGCACCCCCTCTCTCTTAAACACACACACACTCTCACACACAGAGTTGGCAAAAGTTGTTTGAAATTCCTCCAGCCAGCAGATACTTCCTTTGTTAGCTCACAGCAGCCGAGGGGAATTTCCTGCTCGTTTTCAGTGACCCACTGAGTGCTGTGTCAGGTGGAGGCCCGCAGAAGTCTCAGCCCAGATCGGGTTTTCCCCGGTGACGCCCCCTCACAACCCACACACACACACACAGTCACACACCCTGCAACCTTCCTCCTCTCCTCAGCCACCGTTACCACACACTCTGCCTTCAGTCAGCTGGAAACTGAGACGACACGGGAAGCTGTTTTCTCTCTTTGTGTGTGTGTGTGTGTGTGTTGTGGGATCATGGGACTACACCGCAGCTGGTTTGCATCACACCATCATCATCTAAAAACACACTTGAACACAAACAGTGGCAGCAGTGGGAGAGTTTTGTCTGCGTTTGCGCCCATCGTCCCGGTAATGAGGCTCCGGCTGCTGAAAACAAACCACAACTTTCTGCTTAATGAGCTCTTCCTTTTGTTTCCACTCCCACTGGTCATCCAGAAAAATGTCTCCACACAAACACCATCGACCTCAAATGATAAACCACTGCAAAGGCCTGAGGAAGCCAGAAACAGACATCTGGTGACCCCTAGTGGAGCCACAGGAGACGGCTTCTCAAGTGAAAAAACTATTTATTCATATTAACCACATATTAGCATACACACACTCTGAAATATATTAACATTTAAGATCTTTAGATATAGTGTGTACAAATATCCCCAAATCCATGTTTATTAGCATATATGTGCAGGATAATAGAACATTTCTTGTGGTTTTGCTGCATTCATATGTTACACAATCCGACCCACTGAGCTAAAACTTTACATCTGAACATCCGTCATCGTTTGAGCTAAAGTGCAGATCCACAGCTGGACAATATCTGATAAACTTGTTTTACCTGCAGATGGAGCTTATTGGTCGTTCCTTCAGAACAGAGCAGATTCTCTTCCTCCATCTTTAACTTTGACACGTTTGCAAAACGTTCGAGGACAAAAAGAAAAAAAAACTGAAATTATTTATGGTTTTTAAACATCTTCATGAAAATCAGAAAAAGCTCACAGAGATGAAGTGCAACAGAAATCATGCGTTTATTCACAAAGCTTTGCAAAAAGTTCTCACACCCCACTGACTTCCACATTTTGTTCCCGCAGACCTCAGGCGGCTTTTTAGGATTTCATGGCCAGCAGAAAGTAGTGCAGAATTGGGCAAAGTTGCCATGGCAACCATTATTTGCCAGGTAAGGAAAACAGAACAAAGAAGAAGCTCCTTTTGTCAACGTTTTACACTACAAGAGTGGGAAAAACTAGCATTCCTCATGTTGCTTATGATTGGCATGGTGGTGGCAGCATCATGCTGTGTGGACAGATGGAGCTAAATCAGGACAGTCCAGGAAGAAAACCTGAGCTTCACCTGCACTCTACAAGCTATTCACTCACCGGTGCTCTTTACACTGGCATGCCACACTTTTCAGATCTAAATCAGTAAGAAAAATATAAAATTTTCCTTGAAAATTTGGACTTCTTTGTTTTGATGTCTCAGATAAAGTCCCAGTAAAACATGACGAAGCTAAAATGTGAAAATGTTGAGGGGTGTGAGACGTTATGATTATTATCTCCTATATTCTACAGTAAGAGAGCAAACTGAGCTGAAGCCAAGCAGATGTCAAGCAGCTTCAACATGTTATTTAGACTTTTAAATTAGACAAAGAAACATGTTTAGTGTCTTTGGCTCAGTTAAAGGCCGTTTCAGGAGGAGCTTTTCTGCTGTTGCATCGAAAACTGCAACTTTCTGACATCAAGTTGAAATCAACTGCAGTCAAACGTTAATCTGGCTTCAGAATAATTCACTCAACGTGTTTCTGCAGCTGAAGTGTTGACCCGGCCCCGAATAACCAATTTACGACATGACTGAGGTCAAAGGTCAGATAAAGTATTTTATATACTGACGGTTGTGCGAACCTCTGAAGACAAATCCTGGCGATGTTTACTGAGGTCAGACAATCAGACAGATGAGAAACGTCAGCCGCATAAAAAGGTAGAAGCGTTCAGGGACGCCGCGTTCAGGGACGCCGCGTTCAGGGACGCCGCGTTCAGGGACGCCGCGTTCAGGGACGCCGCGTTCAGGGACGCCGCGTTCAGGGACGCCGCGTTCAGGGACGCCGCGTTCAGGGACGCTGTAGCAGTTGTTAGCCTTATGTAGCAACACAGCGCTAACAACATCATGATGGATCCTTAGTGTCAGTCATATCAGAGGATCAGCCTCAGGGCTTCACAGGCAATTATTTATTCAGTCAGAACTTAATTAACAAATAATTCATTTCTTTAATTCGGCTTACTCTTGCCGAATTAAAGAAATTTCCACGGAAACCTAAATGTAGAAACTTTCAGGACCAGTTCTGAGTTTATCTGCAAAAGTAAAAGTTGACCCGCCGTTAGTTTCACTCAAAGGTGAGATAATACAAGAGCTGAAGCTTTGTTGAAAAAGTAACGATGTTCTGTTTCAGTTCCTCTGGTTTACGCATCAGAACAAAGAAACCTTTGCGTTTGGTACACAGAGCATCATTCCTCCACCACCGTGCTTGGCAGTCGGTAGGATGTGCCCGTCAAGACCCTCCGATCGGCCCAGATGTTCATGGTTTTCTCTGATTGGCTGAGCAGAATCTCAGGCGGGTTTCTTGTGGTCCGTCTGACCTCAGGGTGACCTTAGTGGGAAGGTCAGCAGCGGTTTCTGTCTGTTGTCTGTGTTCTGATGCATCAACCAGAACTGAAGGACGTTCAGTTTCTCTCATCGTTCATAGATTATGATTGGATCCAATCCGCTGCACACCAGGCTTTAATGGAGCAGGAAGTTTCTCATTTGTCCGATTTTGAAACACCAGAACCGGGTCAGAAACTCAGCTGGATGTGTGGCTTCTGTGAAACGGACCAATAAAGAGCCTGTGTGTGTTTTCATAACCGAATAATCTCAGATTACAAGAAATTAAAAATCCCCAAGAAAAGAAACATGAAAAACTAAGAAGCTTCAGAAACATCCCAGCTGGTCTTTCTGCTCTCCGTTTATCATCAAGGTTTATATTGAAATGCAGCCTGACAACAGACATCCACACATGCTGACCCCTGACCTTTAGGGTATGGCTGTTAAATAAATCACATGACAGCTTTTGGATAAACGCGGCGTTCCGGGGAACGTTGAATAAAATCTGTACATTGCTTTAATCAGTCAGTAACTTTCAGTTTTCTCCTGAAAAGTGAACAAAGAGTCAGACGACACCTTCATGACGAAACGGATCAAATATTACAGAACGATAAAAACCATCAACTGCATGAGGAACAAACCAGACAGACGAAACCGCAGAAAAACACAAACACGCACGTTTTTCCAAGAACATCCCGTCTCCACAGACAGCGTCAACATCCAGACGACCTCTGAAGGTCCCAGATGACCTCTGCCCTCTGGAGGTCAGAGGCGCTCGCTGCGGCCGCCATGTGTGCTTCGTTTCTGGGTTTGGATGCAGAACGGTGAGGAAGGGTGTTGACCAGTGGACTCCTGCCCAGCAGTCGTGTCCTGTTTGTGTTTCGTGTGTCCACCCACCCCCTCACCACCCAGTCCCACCCTGATCCCCCCGGTCCCCCCAGTCTCCCCCTGCCTCACCGCCTACTTGTAGAGCAGTGGGATCTGGCTGTTGTGACAGTGGTTGCGGCTCATCTTGCTGTCCGCCGGGTAGAGGCTGGACGAGTTGGAGAAGGATGGCGGCAGGGAGTGATTGTCCGCGGTGGGGTTGGGGTACCCTGGAGGGGGAAGCAGCGACTTGGGATCGGTCTGGGACGCAGGCAGCGGGGCGTTGTGGTTCTGATTCTGGCCTGAGGTGGGTTGGCGGCGGTTGCGTATCGCCTGACGCTCGGCCAGCTGGTTGCGAAGTGCGGAGACCCTCTCTTCTTTCTAGAAAAACGATGACAACAAAGTTTAGCCTTCTAGCGACTGCAGAGAACAACGTCTGCTCATTTTTATTCAAAGCATTAATGCAAACTTCCTTATTAAACAGCAACAAAAGGAACAAAACAACAAATTTCTCCTAAACCAGAATTTATGTTAAACTGGGATTTATGTGAAAATAACATTTGTGCAAAAATAAAAGCGATGATAAATTTGTTGCGTTTTGTGCTGTGTATTTGTTGACCCTTTGCAGCCACCGTATAACGTACTTTATATAAATGAATACACAGCGCTAGTCTTAGCACTAGCATAGCGGCTAACATAAACAGTTTATCTCTGCTCTCTGGAAGAACAGCCAATCAGCACCAGCGGGTTCTGGTCGGGTTCTGGGCAGGTTCTGGTTGGGTTCAGTGTGCTCTGGTCGGGTTCTGGTTGGTGTTCAGTGGGTTCAGTGTGTTCCGGTCGGGTTCTGGTTGGGTTCAGTGTGTTCCGGTCGGGTTCTGGTTGGGTTCAGTGTGCTCTGGTCGGGTTCTGGTTGGTGTTCAGTGTGTTCTGGTCGGGTTCTGGTTGGGTTCAGTGTGTTCCGGTCGGGTTCTGGTTGGGTTCAGTGTGCTCTGGTCGGGTTCTGGTTGGTGTTCAGTGTGCTCTGGTCGGGTTCTGGTTGGTGTTCAGTGTGTTCTGGTCGGGTTCAGTGTGTTCCGGTCGGGTTCTGGTTGGGTTCAGTGTGCTCTGGTCGGGTTCTGGTTGGGTTCAGTGTGCTCTGGTCGGGTTCTGGTTGGGTTCAGTGTGCTCTGGTCGGGTTCTGGTTGGTGTTCAGTGTGTTCTGGTCGGGTTCAGTGTGTTCCGGTCGGGTTCTGGTTGGGTTCAGTGTGCTCTGGTCGGGTTCTGGTTGGTGTTCAGTGTGCTCTGGTCGGGTTCTGGTTGGTGTTCAGTGTGTTCTGGTCGGGTTCAGTGTGTTCCGGTCGGGTTCTGGTTGGGTTCAGTGTGCTCTGGTCGGGTTCTGGTTGGTGTTCAGTGTGTTCTGGTCGGGTTCAGTGTGTTCCGGTCGGGTTCTGGTTGGGTTCAGTGTGCTCTGGTCGGGTTCTGGTTGGTGTTCAGTGGGTTCAGTGTGTTCTGGTCGGGTTCCGGTCGGGTTCTGGGTAAAGCTCCTTCACCTCCTGGATGATCTTCTGCAGCTCCCGGTTCTCCCGCTCCAGCTGCCTGGACTTCTCCTCGTCGTTGTTGTTGGTGGACGATCCGGTCTTCAGCGTGTCCTGTTGCTCTGACTGCCACTCGCCGCGGGTGATGAGGCGCCGCATCTGGACCGCCGGGGAAGAGCCGGAGGTCCGGAACCACAGAAACAGTTAATGAAGGACACAGCTGGGAGGTAACTAGTTACATTTGATGAGTAACCTTTTGGAAAAAAATACTTTATTATAAAGTACTGTTACTCTTACTGGAGTAACATTTCTGAATACTCAGCGTGAGTAATTTCAATAAATGAAGAACAAATTATATGTTTTGTTTTAGTTTTTCATTAATAAATGGTTTTAGTGATTAATGAAGTGATGTGTAAACAGTAAATAAACTGAATTAAACTCTCGAGTCAATTTTTTACCAAATACTTTTTTACTCTTAGCTGAATAATGTTTTGCTCAAATGCTGAAATAACGTTTATTTGAGTAAAAATATGCTGAAGTAGCTCTGCTCTTATTTTTATTTAGATATTCATTTCTAAATATCTGCATCAGTTGTTGTGAAGTCAGTTTTCCTGCAGGTTTTTCTGGTTTCCCAACTCTGTAAACTTAAGTTTGATTTGCTTCTGTTGCAGAAAGTCTTCTATATGTTGTACCTTCTTTAAAGTTTTATTTTTAGGCACAAAACAATTTCCCTCTTCTGCTTCACATTGCAAAACTGTTTCTAACAAACAGGAAACATGAAGACAAAGATGCACTTCAGTCAAAATACTGAAATCTGAATTCCCATCCACTGAGTCTGAACTTTGTTCTGACAGGTCTGACCTTCACTTTTACTCTACTGTGAGTGACTGACGGTTTGTCTCCTGCTATCAGTCACCTTCGGTACAAAGAGCACCACCAGAGTGATGTAAGCAGAGAAGACGATGGCGAGCGAGGCGAAGGCGAAGGAGGCGTCTTGCTGCGAAGACAGGATCATCGTCACCGGCGCCGTGATCAGGCAGAGCACCTGCAGCCGGAGACGCAGCACCGGTTAGAAACAAAGGACAGAATCGCATCCATAAAAGCATCAGGCATCTGTTTATCATTCCGGAGACGAGTCCCGAGCGAAAACAGCATTAAATAGTCATGGCCGAGGCGGCGGCCGGCGCTGTCGTCTCATCAGAGCCGGCAGCTCGCAGCTGAGGAAGACGCTCCCCTGCAGACCCCATTAACTATTGACATCGTCATAAAACTGAAATGTGTGCATCATAACACTAAACACACACTTCTAACTTGTCTCTTATTATGGGGCCGAGTGATGAAACGAGCACACAGGCTGTTTTTATTGTCCTTATAAATTATTTGAAATTAAACATAAATGTATTTTTTTTAATCAACAAATCAGCACAATTTAGGCCGACGCAGGCGCTCATTAAAGAGCTTCTTCAATTTATTATTGAGTCCAGAAGAAGAAAACTATGTGAATAACACAGCAAAGTGGTGTGAAAGTGGCTCTGAGCTCCTCTGGAGTCAGAAGCGACAGAAACCACTGATTGTTTTCAGACATTTTACATCCATTCCAAAGTCGCTCCATGTCAACCGTGTCAGGAAATGGCAGCCAGTGTTTCTCTAAAGTGGCTATGGAGAACATAATGGCACCTATTTCAGCTGAAAGTGCATCCTAGGTGCCTCCATTTAAGGTGATTCACTTGGTATCAGCCGCCCCTGAAAGATGTTTGCGACAGACGGCCAGCTGCATTAACGCTCTCCTTCAGAAGCCAAATTGCTGCATTTTCCTGCGAAAGGCCAGAGCAGATCTATAGAAGGCGCGATGCGTCCAGTCGCGTCCCGCTGTGCACATTCTGCTTATTATGTATGCTGAGGAATAAAGCCAAAGTGCTGCACCGTGTGCATGAGCAGTAACAAACCGCAGCACAATAGAAGTTGGATTTTATTGATTTTTGCTAACAAATGTCTTCAGAGAAAGCCGTGCCGTTGCGGCACAAAGCGATAGTTTAGCAGGAATCTGTTCCTGTGAAGGAAAACTTCACAACAAGCTGCTGAAATCTGTTCCAACTTCCTGCTTGGCTCCAATCAGGAGCTTCAACATGTTTGTGCAGCAACAGTCAGGAAAGTTTAAGCTACCTTGAGCTAACTCTCCCCTCTGACGTTGTGAAGTCTTTGCTAGAGGTCGAGTTAAACGAACGATGATGAACTCACTGACAGATAAACTATGACCATTTTGTGCTGTGAAGCAATGAAACTGGCTTCTTATTGCTGCTCTATTGCTGCTCAACGTGCTGCAGACTGCAGCAAGCGGCGCAGCAGACAGGAGTTTCTGTTTGGACTCACGGCTACGTTGTAGATGGCCATCCCCACGGCTCGATGGTCATTGATCTTCTCCGTGGAGACAGACTTCGTCTCATAAGCCAGGAAAATACCCAGGAGCAGCAGCAGACCCTTGTAGCCATAAACCACACCTGACAGAAGATAACCATAAAGAAAACATGAAGCAAATTAAAGAGTTAAAGTAAATGTCACTGTTATTTCAAACACATCAGGTTGTTCCACATTTCTCTGCTACAGCCAATTTAACTGCATGGATACATTTAAATGTTTGAATTAACAGTTTAATAAAATATTAACCTACTAAAATATGTCACTAACTGTCTGAGGGGTAAATCCACTCAGAGCTTTAATCTATTCAGAGCCACAGAAACAGGCAGCAGGTGAAACTTCAACCTGATCCTCCAGATTTAGTCCAGTTGGTTTCAGGATGGCTTTGATGATTTTACACAAATAAACTCATTAAAACAGAAGAAAGTACTTTTATCTATAAAACTTGTCAAATAATTTATTTTATTTTGTTTGCACAACTTCAATTCATTTCAAGTATAAATTCTGTACTTATGCTATCATAACAATATGTTACACTAATAATAGTTTTCATTTATGTTTTTGTTTTTTTTACCAAGAAAGGAATTTAAAGGGATTGTATTTAATGGATATTCAAAATGCAAAACAAGACAATTATGTGATAAAAACATTTTATCTCATATTTTATTTTTGAATCATTTTCATTTCAGTCTTGTTTATGTTGGAACGTCTCAGTAAGACTGGATTGAACTCAGTTTGTGTGTATTTGTGTTTGCAGTACACATTGATGGATTTATTGTTAATCAGCAGAAACAAATAGCAGCTGATGGTTCGTGCTAAAGCTCTTCACTAACCTGGAGACAAAACCTGAGGATAAAAACCTTTAAAGAAAATTAAAAGTCTTAGAAGGAAAAACTTGTGCAGCTAATTCAGTAAAGTGTTCTAATAATCAGACGTGTTTATATCTGATTTCCAGTGTCAGTAAAGTTTTATAATGTGGAGTCAAATCCACAGGATCTCATCTCCTCAGCAATCTGAGAAAACCTGAGAAACAAATGAGGTCAGTCTAACAGCTGGCATTAAGGAAACACAACAAACTCATTTCCTTACTTTAGCATAAATTAACATTTATTTACAAATGAAATGACTAGAATAACTTGAGGAGGATGTTTTGTTCTTCAGTTCAGGATCCTGCAGCCTGAAGCTTCTGCAGATTTTAACCTGGAGACAATTTCTCCAATTAATTCCCCAGTCAAGGCTACTTTTACAAGATATAATAAAGCAGCACTATTAAATCTGTTTTAGGAAAGTCAGAGGTGCAATAAAAACGAAACAGATTTGAAATCTGGCCAGCGGCAAAAATAATAAAGATGGGAGAGAAACGGCGAAGCGTTTAAGATCAACCGCTCCTCGGATCGGCCGCTCCCTGATACAGCCTGAAATTACTCCTCCATCTTCTCCTTCTGAGGGGGAGCGATGGGGCATTGGCCCAGTTTGTGACCCACATTGTTTGAATTTCAGAACTATTTCTCTTTCATACGAGCAGGAGGAGGAAATGCAAGAGCTGGAGAAGAAACGGGGGAGAAAACCCAGAGTGAAAGCTGGAATCAAACCCAACTGTGATGAGAGACCCGTTTAATTGGCAGTGAAAGGTGGTGACGTGTGTGTGTGTGTGGGGGTGTGTGTGTGTGTGTGTGTGTGTGTGTGTGTGTGTGTGTGTGTGTGTGTGTGACAAAGAGCTGAGAGAAACGGTGCAGAGGAGAGGACAGATACCGAGCCACGTGTTCATCTTCTCAGAGCTGCAGTGCTCCAGCAGAGGCTGGATCAGGACGTCCAGGTCTTCTTTAGGCACCTCTCTGGTGAACTTCTGCTCGAATGGCGGACAGGGAGGAGGAGGAGGAGGAGGAGGAGGAAGAAGAGCAGGTCGGTGAACACCAAACTAATACTTTTTAAACTCACACTTAAAAACACAAAAAACATATTTTAGTTTCTACTGCAGATATCTCAGTGCATCAAAACAGGACAAAAACATTAAAACTAACTTGCACAGATAAATCAATAATTCCTAAATATTGATAAAAAGTACTGGCAGATCATTCCACTTATGGAGAAAATGTGTGAAGGTGGAACATCCACAGGATTCAAACCCAGGACCTTCTTGCTTCAGGCAGCAGTGCTGCTAACCGCTCCACCGCGGCGGCCATCTTTTATCTTTTTGTTTTTCCCAAACGAACCAGAAATGAACTCGGAAACGATTCAGATGATTCTGTGCTACAGGAGACAGACGTGTCCTCTGCTGCAAAAAAACACTGAGGCCTAGTCAAAGTCCAAAACTAAATCTGACAGAAAGCCTGTCAGATTTCGACTGTGGATAAGAAAAGTTTTCAAATATGAAGTAAGCAGCAGCACCCTGGGATTACATACCAACACTTCAATCTGGAATAACCGCAGATAAACGATCCACTGCAGAAATAGTGAGAAAAACAATTAAACTAATTATCTAGTAGTTTAATAAATTATTAGAATATTTTGACCAGCTTAGAATTTTGGGAGAATTTTTAATTATTTTTGCTTTTGTTCGTTTTATTGCAAATCTTAGGCATTTTGTAACATTAACATTTTTTTTCTATTTCCATTGCAGGACTGAGAGGCTTCAGCTGTTTACTTTCTGATTCAAACTGTTTCCTGGTTCAACCAACATGTTTGATTTATTAAACTGACAAACACATGAATCCAAATGAGTTTGTTCAGTGGCTTCTGTTTTACTGCCTGCATTGATCTCGTTTCTTGTTTCCAGGCCTTTGAATGTGGAAATGAAAACCTCAGTCAGTCACGCCTCACCGGCTCGAGCCGTGACCTCATCCGTCTCTCGTACTCTACCTCCACCGTGATGTGCAGAGGATCCACAATCTGCCAGATCATCAGCGACAGGAAGTCGATGGCCAGCAGCACTCCAACTGTTGCGTAGAGTTTCCACGGCTCCAAGGGTTGCTGTGTGAGTGGGAGCCAAAGACGAGCACAAACACAAGAGTCATCACTATCCAAGGGCATCACGAGCCGCCCGGCAAACAAAGACAAACTACCCGGACAAACAACCCGACAGGCGTCCTTGTGATTTCTGGATGACTGGGCACAAATTGTCTCTGGATGTGAGTCTTAGCCAGGCGGACGTGAGCGTCCGACAGGATTCGAGGGAGCAGCAAGTGTCCGACTGTCTGCAGGCGACACACACTGCGCTGCAGTGGCTGTGTTTGTGCTGCCACCTGAAATCATCGTCTAAACACACAGAGTGGACTCTGGTGCGGATCTGCAGCCGAGCCGTGATGGAAGCAGAACAAGCAGGACTGGAAACAAGCATCCTTCTTTTAATTCAGCAGCTTACTCACAGCTCCTCCCGCAGCAGCGGCCGCTCAAGCGGCCATGACTGAAACGGAGCGATAAGATAAAGGAGGAGACTCGTTTACAGCACTTCTCCTGAGCAGCAGGAGGAAGGCTGCCGTTCTCTCGCTTTGTGAAACTTTCTTTAAATAAACGCGCTGAGCTCTCAGGCAAATTGCCCTTCTGCGGACATGAAGGGAGCTGAAAGTCAACCTGATTGGATGCGCTTTAGCTCCAATAATAAAACCCTGAAGGTTGGATTTCTGCATGGGACTTTAATACCATCCATATTCATAAATACTCCACAAATGGCTTAATCTCTTATTCTTCTGCTTACGTCCTAGAAATCTCCACAACCACAGTGTTTCTCCTGGAGACACCGTGTTGGACTCACACTTCAACATCTGCTTTGTACATGCATGAGCAGCATCTGGAGCTGCATGTTTGCAGTTTTATGTCGCGTTGTTGAATAAAGACGCCTCCCAAAAGCTTAGTTATGGCGACTCAGGCTCTGCAGCTCGGACATGCTCTCCTCCGCTGCCTCTGCCGCCTGCAGGCAGGATAATCCCTCCATGCGTCCAGCAGAGCAGCACAATTAAACTGCTGCTCAGCTGGCAGAGGCTATTTACATGTAGCTTGAGGCTATCGCCCAGCCAGAGCCAGACACCATGACTGAGCGGCTGAAGGTGACCAGAGCCGCAGCGACGGCTCATTTGATTTCAGTCAAATCATATCGAACACGTTCAAGGTGACAACGGTGCATCATCATCATCATCATCATCATCATCATCATCATCATCATCCATCACTGTCTGCTTGGCAAACAGCTGTTCCAGTTTGTTCCAGTTTGTTCCAGTTTGTTTTTAAAATGACATTATTGGAAAAAAACAAGAGCAAACAAAACAGAAAATTCAAAATAAAAGCATGAATATAAAGGCCTGTAGATTCTTAATGGATAAATAAAACTTTAAAAGGATGTAGGACTAAATTTATCCAGCTGAAAGTTTACTTGTAAATTAGCACTTTAAAACATATCCAGAAAACTGTGTTTAAATAGGCAAAACGTTTTCAAAGTTAGCAAACGTGCTAAACAAAACGTTAGCGCCGCTATTAGCGCATTAGCACAGGTGTGTGGAGGAGATGGATCCTGAATCCTTCAGGTTTTCCAAACTGGAATTTCACTTTTTTGGTGTTTCAACTCAAACATTTCATTGTAAACTTTAAACTTTAGAGTTAAATTGTTTCCTAACAAGATGCTAAATTGACAAGCTGGTCAGCAGATTGTTGCTGAAGATCAGCAACAATCTGATCACTGGACTCCTGGCATCCTGTCAGTGCGGCAGGCGGCTCTGCTCATCCATACCTTCTTCTTCTCCTTCTTCTCGTCCTTCTTGGTGAACAGGGTGTGGACCCACCAGATCTTGGTGAACATGCTGCCGTAAGCCAGGCTGAAGCCGAGGCCGAGCAGCCACAGGCGGAACTGCAGGAGAAACATAAAAACCTTGTTTTTATTTTAAACATTTCTCATTTAAAGATGCAGCTGAGATTTAGGAAATGGGAGCATAGTGTAAAAAAACACTGAATAATTGATTAACTATTAAGTTTTCATTGCAGAAAGGTACTGACCAGCGTTAGGAAGATATTTGAATGTATGGAAAAAACTAAACTTAAGCTGAAAATCATGATTTCTCAGATGCTTCTAAAGCAGCTCTTCATTCTCCATTCCTGAGGGCGTCTGGACCTTTTCCAGCGTGTTGGAAGGAGTTCTGACATATGCTGAGCTTTTCTTGGCTCATTTACCTCCCAGTGACTGCGTCACACCAAAGGCTCAGAAACCTCTGTAAACTAGTCAAACATTACTGCTGAAACTGACCGGCCGAATATTCAGAAACAAAACATCTGAGCAGCTGATGCACTGAAAAAACACAAAATCTTACGCAATATTTCTGTCTGGTTTCTGGTGCAAATATCTTATTAAATTTGAAATACAGCAAAAGTAACACAGCAACACTTAGGAGCTTCGTTTAATAAATATTCCTTGAGTATTGATGACTAACTCCAGATTATTAAATCTGTCAGTATGAATATTAAGGAATTATTGACTTACAACAAGCTTCTGTATCACACTAAAATGTACTTATTGCTAAAAAGCTGCTTTTTTAACTAGATATAGATACAAATATAGTTGTAGTTGGTTAACTATTAACAGCAGTTCTACAGTTCTGCCACTGGATCCCTGGAGCTCAGAGAATAAACTTTAAAACACTGAAGTTAGTTCATGAATCACTGAACGGTTCAGCACCACATGAAAGATCTGCTGGTTCTGGTTCTGCAGCCCCAGAACCAGAACCAAACGAGGAGAAGCAGCTTTCAGCTTCTATGCACCACAGATCTGAAACAAACTCCCAGAAAACTGCAAAGCAGCCGAAACACTGAGTGTCTTTAAATCTGGACTAAAAAGGCTCCTGTTTTATTTGAAACATAATCAATTACTAATTTAACGATGAAACTTGACTTAATGTCATGTTTTGGTTGTTGCTTCTATGTTGCATGACTTTGTGTTTTTGTGTTTGTTATGAAAAATCCTTGCTGCTGAAATGTGCAACACAAATCCAATTTGATTGATTGATCAATAGTTTGTATTTGACGGGAAACCAGACAAAAATGTTGCGTTTTTGCAGTGATGTGCCTGCAGTTTAATGCATGATGATAAATGTTTTGTCAGACAGAGAAGCAGACGCTCTGCAGGTGAGACACCTCTGGCTCTACAGCTGCTGGAGTTTAAAAGTTTTTTCCTCTAAATCCGGTTTGTGGGAACCTTTGAACTTGGTTTAAACTCGATGCATTTATGTTCCACTTGGAAAACAGACATGTGTAATCTGCTCAAAACACTTTTAACAGCATTTATAATCTATTTTGCTCAAATTCTGCTGAACTTCAGGCTGCTGCAAAGGTAGAGGTAAAAGTTGCAGTTGTAACATGACGAATGTCTGACAGTAGATATGTTCTTTGGAAAACTCCATCTACAGGAGATTCTGCTCGTCCGCCATGTTTTTCACGTGGTGCAGAGAATGAGGTCCAAGCTGAGGAAACATGGAAACCTTTGTGATTCTGTTGCAATATCTGTTTCAGTCAGGTTTAATGAAGGAAGAGACTGTTGAGCCTTAGTTGCCTTGGTTACGTCTAATCAGGGGATTTTATGTGCACCTGTTTACATGAACATTTTATAAATAGTCCAGGTTATGGAGCCTGATACAGACAGACAGAGGAGCTGAGTGGCAGCAGCAGGAGGCGACGTTTGAGGAGAGGAGAGGAAGAGGAGAGGAAGAGGAGATCCAGGGCCGAAGGTGAGAGTCGGAACAAAACATGAGAGAATAACTGGACAGGGACAAAGAGCCGAGAAACTGCAGAAATGGAAATCTCCTTTCTCTCCTCCGTAACACAAAGGCTCAACATGGGTGACACAGACACACTCCCACTCCTCATTAGAGCTGGGCTCCCGGCGCCGAGCTTTCCTGGCAGACAGGAAGTCACGGCTTCTGCGCCCAGAACCAAAATACTTTCATAAAGGAAACAAACTCTAAACTTTTGTTTCACGTGTACCTGCTCAGAATCGCAAAGAAAGCTCCTCACAGGTCGGCAGGTTTCTGTCTGCTGCAGATTTAATGAAAACTAACCGTTGTTACTGAAAAATGCAAAATTCCTCCAATGAAATGGTAACAACTGACTTACAGCAGGCGATAAAATGTATTAATTTAGGATAACAGAAGAAAATGGTGCAAAAACACATTTAACATTTATATATTCATATCAGAATAAACACTGGGCTTAAATTAAAGACTCAAAGGTAATAAAATATACATGTTGGACTGTCAGTCACTACAGAGGACGGTGAGATTTCAAACCGCTGACATAATTAAAACAAGACAAGACCAAAAATCAATGAGCATATTTCAGGAACGTTGGTTTCAACTCTTCATGACCTCAATAATAAAACAGCATAATGTCCCTCATACAGGCGCTGTCAAAGTAAGACGGATGATTAAAATGGTTTTACTGACTGAACAAAACAGAACCAAAACACTGATATGTAACGTCTGCAGTGCTAACTGGTTCATGCTAACGCTAACCTTTCACAGGCAGCTGTGTTTTTAACCAGGTCTGCCTCATTAATTCATTTTTTAATTCTGAACAACAATTCAAAAGCAGAAACTGATTTTTACTGGTTAAATTTCAGTTTCGGGTTCAAGTTTTTCCAGTGACTATTGTGAGTTTTTGTCATTAACAGAAGGATAAAAACCATTTATTTAGTTTATGCTGCAGTGACATTAGAACAATAAGATAAACTAGAACTATTCTCCAGGTTAGCAGCTCAGTCTTTAGAAAATAAGATGTTATGGATCAAACCTATGAAAATGTGAAGCAAAGTAAACGAAGATCAGGTTTGACTGTGTTTGCGATTTCCTAGCAGTATAGTCAAATCAAAGAGTATTTCACTAATATTTCATGCTACCGTAATGTGAGGCGTTCCAGTGGACTTCTGGTCACCTGATTTCCTGCTGAAGGAGTTTGTTTCTTCTTAGGCTTTAACAGATAAGTTAATTCTTATCTGTGTGATAAAATGGATCCACTTTAGCTTATCTGCTGTTCCAGTGAGACAGAGACGAAGCAGGAAAGCACAAAGTAAGATGTATTTTCTTTAAGAAAGACCAGAAAACACTGGAAATGAGTTAAACCCCTGACTGCTGATCTGCTGCTAACCTGAAGTGAATGAGCAGAACTAATAATGTGTTGAACCAGGATCGCGTCGCTTACAGGTGGAGACGTTTCAGTCATGCTGTTATCTTCTCATTTTCTGCCTCTCATGTTTAAAAATAATCACACATGAAGGCAACAAACTTCATTATGACTTCCTGTGTTTCAGAAATGGCGATTTTCTCTCTGAACCGTTTCAGGTTAACAGCGAAAGGTGAGAAAAACAGGAAGCTTCCAGTGAGCAGCAGCTGCTCCTTGATGCCAGAATGATCAGGCTGAGTTCAGATGATAAAACCTCTAACAACCTCTCATCACAACCCAGAGCTGCAGATTGAGTCCCTGATGGAGTGGAACCTTGAAGCAGATGGCCTACAAAGATAGAGGACCCACCGGGTGCCGCTTCTGCCAGCTGGGAACGAAAACTGGGGCAACGGCTCACACTGGTTCAACAAAACCGGACAATGAGAGGTTAGAGAAAAATGTTGCCTGCTTTGATTAGCCTCAATTCTAGCTGCAAATTTCAGAGCGACGGGTCAGAACTTAGTGTAAAAAACATTGAGAGTGGATCCATCCTGCTGGATGATGCATCAGGTCAGAGGTCAAATCATCTTAATCTGGTTTCTGACTCCACTGTTGGGAGGGAACCGCTAACAGGAAACTAGCTGCGCTGACCCTCAAACACTAGTCATGAAGCATGAATATAACAGTTTGCAAAACAGCCAGACAAATTAGAATCTATGCAAAAATAATAAATTAGCGGAAGCTAAGTGGGCTAAACGTTTTCAAAGTTAGCAAACACACTGAACGGAGAAGTTACGTCTTCATCCTGTAGAAAACACTCAGGGTCTGGCGGAAGGACAGACTGACATCACGGAGGTGCATCAATCAAATCTGCAGAATCTGCATGAGAACAGAGAATCCTAAAGAGTCTGAGTCGGATCCGCGCTCGGCAGAACGAAGACGGTTCTGAAAGCAGAAGGGCAGAACTAAGAAGTGAGCAGGAACCGACCTGACGAAGGATTTATATCAGAAAGAGAAGCCTGCTGTCAAATGCAAGGATCATGGATGGAAAGGAGGACTGACTGGTTGCCATGGTAACCCCTGTCTTTTCCAGGGGAGTTGGTTTCAAGGCATCACCTTTTCTCCACAGGGAAGACAGAAATGCAAACAATGATTTCCTTCCTGTCTGATCTTCTGTCTGCCACGGCGTGGGTCCAACAGTTCTTCATCCGGCTGGTGTGGCCGGTTCAGGTCCGGTTCAGGTCCGGTTCAGGTCCGGTTCCAGATGTCTGCCACTGTGAAGTCTGTCGATCGCTGGTGTCTTCAACCTTTGGGTGCTGCTCTCTACAGTCCAGTTTACCTCTAGAGGAAACCGGCGAGAGCAGCGAGGCGTTCTGTGGCCTCCGGTCCGGACCGGCTTCAAAATGGACCGGCCCCGGCCCGGCTTCAGAATGGACCGGCCCCGGCCCGGACCGGCTTCAGAATGGACCGGCCCGGCCCGGCTTCAGAATGGACCGGCCCCGGCCCGGCTTCAGAATGGACCGGCCCCGGCCCGGCTTCAGAATGGACCGGCCCCGGACCGGCTTCAGAATGGACCGGCCCCGGACCGGCTTCAGAATGGACCGGCCCCGGACCGGCTTCAGAATGGACCGGCCCCGGACCGGCTTCAGAATGGACCGGCCCCGGACCGGCTTCAGAATGGACCGGCCCCGGACCGGCTTCAGAATGGACCGCCCGGACCGGCTTCAGAATGGACCGGCCCCGGACCGGCTTCAGAATGGACCGGCCCGGACCGGCTTCAGAATGGACCGGCCCCGGCCCGGACCGGCTCCGGCCCGGAGAAGAGGTGAACTCTGTGAGTTTTCCACTGCAGTCTCACTCATGATCTTGTCTTGACAGACAGATGTTTGCTAGGAATGACCACAGATGAGACGACCAGCGGTCCAAACCAGCGGCACAGATCTCATCCCCTACTCCAACATCTTTCTAACCATTAGACCAGGCAGAGATTTACAGAGAGGAAGCAAAAGCAACTGAGGTGGACCAGCAGAGCATCCAGCGGTGTCATTCAGGATGTGTGGAATATGGTCTCTACTTCCTGGAAACTGAGCTGTTAGCATGTTAGCATGAGCCTGACAAAGCTAACTGCTGCTAAAGATCCGTCCTGCTGACAGCGTCGCCTTATTCAGCAACCCTGAGATCCTTAAATGAGCTGCAGCAACATTTAGTTTCCCTTTGGGATAAATGACGTATCTTTGAACCTAACAAATCAAAAACAGTCTTAGACGTTGACAGATGGTTGATTCGGTTTCTTCTTTAGACTTTGACTATGCCAACATGAAAATCTGTAAACCTGACACCGTCTCTCTGGTTCAGTCATAAAATCTCCACCTGCTGCTTCAACTTGGGTATTTGTTGCAACTTCTGAGCAAATAGAGGAAACGATATCAGAGGAATGCAGTTCGGCTCTTCGTTACCTTGGTAACATCAGGTGATTAGGAATCCACTTGTTGAGACAGAGAGGAGAAAGATGGATGTATGTGGGAACAGTAAAGCCCTCTCTTCTCCATCCTGCCCTCTGCCCCCCCCGTTTCCCCGGTAACAGCCCCCCTCCTCCTGTTACCTGGCAGACGACGGGGAACTGCGGTCTGTTGACGTGGTGCCGATCGATCCCCAGCGGGAACACTGCAGCCAGCGCCATCATGCAGCCCACCGCTGTCATGTTGTTCAGGTAGGGCTGAGAGTTCTGGATGTAGCTGCAACAGATTCACAGCAAACACAGTCACACACACACACACACACACACACACACCAAGGCAACAGCACTGCTTTCTGCTGGAAGGTGAAATTAGAAAGGATGTGAAAGGAAACAAGTCGGATGAAATGTTCTGAGTTTTGTTATCGGTTTGCACGTTTTCTGCTTTCGTCTTTTGTCACTCTGAGAAAAGGGTCTGAAAATGGAAAGACTCCAGGGTTTCTCCTCTGAAGTGTGATTTCCAGGCACGAGGCTAATTAGTGTTGACAGAAGGCGACGTGTTGTCGTCTGTGCAACAGGACAGTTTCAGGTGAAAAACTAGTTTTTCCAGAAAGGAAGGAAAAAGTGTTGCTTTCACTGCAGAACGGCTGATCACAGACAAACTGCACAACTAAAGGTTCGTTAATTTAAATATGAATAAAATCATCATTTTATAAAATAAACCAACAATGAGAGCAGTTAGTCGTTTATAACACCTATCAATGAAAACAGACTGATTTAGACATAATCCCTCAGATTATGAATAAAAGTCAGATGATGGAGAAAATGTTTTATAGCAGATGATGTTTGATCCGATGTTTTTTATGAAATTACAGGCCGTCACTTTATAATCCACATAATCTGAAGTTAAAACGGCCGTTCTTCAAACGGGAAGCTCAACCATGTTCTGGGAGCAATTTGGAGGTGTGTGTGCCATTACCCAGCTGGGGGTTTGCAAATTTAAAAATAATAAAAAGGAACATTTGCTTACAGAAACCTCTAGTCCTAAAACCACAGAGCTAATCCCAAACTGCCTGACAGTCCCTGAATGTTTTATAAAATCTCTGCAGAGGGAGAAATTCCTCATAAATCACAGCGTTCACATCTCCGTCCCTCCATTTCACAAACCTTTATTTTATATATATGAAAATAAATATATGGGCAAGAATTTCTGCTGTAATCTCATCATATTCCCTTTGGGGCGTTTAATCTCAGAAGCCATCGGTTGTGTTGGACGGAGGTTTTTGTGTTTTCTCAGTTCTGGCTCCATCTGATGGTCAGACAAACTTCATCCTAACTAAACCACCATGAGTTACCGGCAGAGAGCGAGGCGAGCGTCACGCTGAATCAAACTGCTCTGAGGATTTGCTCTGCAGCTCAGAGTCGGACTCCCGGTCTTTCCTCCGCGCCGCTTATTTACACCGCAGCAAACACACATTAGCATAAAAACACATTTACTAATGAACACTGACCTTAATCCAACCTTTTAATATGTCTAAAACTTCAAATGCTGGCAGTTTTCTGATCACCTAATCCTCTGTCCTGCATCTTTAATTATAATTCATCCAGGAAATGATTATATTTTGTATGACGGAGCTGGATTCAGTTCTGCAGGTTTAAATGTGTAAAAATAAACTGCAGTTAAAATCCATAAACATGTAAAGGTCAAGTTTCTGTTTGTTTTGCCATTTTCCTGTAAATCATGAAATAATTGAAGCTGATTTTTCGTCTGACCTGAGAAGGTTAATATGCTGGGAGACTCATTTCCTGCAGCGACATTATCATGATGTTTTCATTTCTTGTTGAGAATAAACGCAGGCTTTATGTTTATTCTGACAGATTGTGGCTAAATAGAGATAAACTAAAAGTCAATGCAGGAGGAGAAAATCGAAAGCGCAGCAGAAAGCTGAATCGAACCGTGAGCCTCGTATCACAGCAGGGATTTATTCCAAGCTTTTGCATCTTACGGCTTACAGATAACAATTCAGAGAAATGTTGATGTGTGTTAATGAAAAGTTGAGTGGAAGGAAAAAGTGTGATCCAGAAGGCTGCTGGAGTTTCATTCCATCCAGAACCAGAGACCAAGAAAACAGAGACTGTTTTTTTGTTTTTCTTCATAAAATCATAAAGAAAAAATGTTTTTCATTCTCCTTTCAGATGAATCGTTCATTTCATTTGGAAATCGTCTCCTCTGCTCTGACTGACTGACCTGCAGCTGCTTGTTACAGAAAACAGAAATTCTTCTAAATGTGGACAAACTTTTCACATCATTTATTTTAATTAAAATTAAACATTTCAGATTAAATTCGCCCTGCAGTCATGTTCAGTAAATTGTAATTTTATAGAAAAGTTCATTTATTCCACATCAGACACATTGTCTGGATCAGTTCCACTCTCTGATTTTAAATCTTTATTCCTGTTAATTATGATTTTCTGCTTACAGCCGTTTAAAATATTACATTTATTTTAAATGACATCAGACCAATTAATTGGGGTCCGTCTGGGTCCGAGAACCGGAGCAGAACCAGGCATCTGTTTTCTGAATCTCTGGAGCGTCAAAACGCTTCCCGGCTGTTTTTCTTGCTCCTAAAACTGATCGATTCTGTTTCTGCCTTCTAACGAGGTAAAGTTGCCTCAGAAAACAGCTGAGTGATTATATTTTGTTTGATCTCACTCACACTGTTTTGGCAGATGAGAGCAGCGCTGGTGAAATTGCATTTGAAATGTAATCAAAGCTGGAAGAGGGTCTGAACGGCCCGCAGGAGCCGGGCGCAGATCCCCAGAGGAACGAACCTCTGCAGCTCCACCAAAGGCTTCGGTAAGCTCCAGACTTAAGGGACTTAAAATCACTTTGACCTCAGTTAAACATACAAATACCACCTTAAAAAAAGCCCGCCTGCTCAGACGTGTAATAACGATGCAAATCCCAGTTCAAAAGATATTTATTTTAAAGCGCCTCTATTTGCATCGGGTCCTGCGCTGAGCTGAAGCTGCGACAACAAAACCTGCAGCAACACCAGAGAAATCTCTCTGCCCGACTTCAAAACAGGAAACATTTATTCTTGTTCTGATTCGCATCCAAATGATGATTGGCTCCTAAAGAGGGAATGCTGGGAATGATTAGAAGGTCCAGGTGTGTTGGAGACCCAGCAGCACCTTCACCTCTGACCTTATTCTGAAGTAAAGCCACACGCTGCAGTTACAAACATGACTGAACCAAAACAGGAAGATTCCTGGTTAGTCTTTGTTATTCTCAGGTTCTTCTCTGTCAGTCTG